>QJPP01005002.1:0-79979 GCA_003996215.1 Jaltomata sinuosa
CTTACTTTTGCTTATTAAACTATTTTTCCGCATATTTGTTAGATAGTAGCCCATTACTAATTGTCTTGGGCTACGAGGATTGGTTCACCTACTGGGAGTTGTAGGTGCCATCATGATCGAGAAATTGGGTCGTGACAGCTTAGTATCAGAGCTTTATGTTCATCGGTATCATCTGTATAGGAGCCAATGTCTAGTAGAGTCCTGCAGATCGGGGCAGAGACGTCCATACTCAATCTTCGTGAGGCTATAGAGACATCTTAGAAAATACGACTCCTTCATTACTTCTGTATCATGCATAGTACCCTTGAAATTTCTTGAAATCTCATTTGTTCTACTTCATTCTTCCGCAGATGGTCTGTACGAGAGCGTCGGCGTCAGGCGGAGGTGAGCCTCTGGCTCTAGCTAGGGGTCGGGGACGCCCTCAAGTAGCGGCATCTGCTAGAGCTGCTAGAGTTGAGATAGATCCCGAGCAACATGTGGATCAGGGGGCAACCAAGGTACCACCAGCTCCAGTACCAGCTCCATCACCCACTTCTTTGCCAGCCTCAGCCCCAGCTCATTCTTCAGCCATTCAGGGTTTACTATTACAGCTTTTAGGTATGATTGGAGAGCGGCCTTCTGAGGTAGCACAAACATCCGCTCAGGTGGCAGCCCTGGGTACACAGAGTTTGGGAGTGTAGCCTGCTACTGCGGCTCCCCGTGCGGAGGTCATTTAGGTTCTATCAGTTGCACATCCTCTTGCTCCTTGCCAAGCTATGACAGAGTCTGAGCAGAAGGCGTTGGGTAGGTTTTTGAGATTAGCACCTCTGAGGTTTGCTGGTACTTCTGGACAGGACCCACATGACTTTATTACTACCTGTGAGGAGATGTTCATCATTTTGGTTTGTTGGAGACTCACGAGGTTGGTTGTACTACCTCTCAGTTGGAGGGCCCAGCGAAGTTATGGTGGATTGCCCAGCAAAGTTATGGTGGAGGGCCCAGCGAAGTTATGGTGGAGGGCCCAAGTTGCTTGTAGACCACCATCATCACCTCCTTTGAGCTGGTCTAAGTTTTATGAGGCCTTTATGGCCAAGTTCTTAGATTAGAGTGATCGTGAGCGCCGTAGGGAGCATTTTACTCACCTTATGCAGGAGTATATGGCTATCTCAGTGTATGAGACCCATTTTCATAAGCTAGCACCGTTTGGAGCTATGATCATTCCTACCGAGGCAGATAGGACTCGCAGATTTGTATGGGGTTTGAGGATAGAGATTAGGCAGCCAACTGAGATATTGGTTGCCGATGGTCGGTCATTTCAGGCTATCGTAGACTATGTCCACACTGTGGAGGACTTATGGCGACATGATCAGGGGTCCATAGATAAGAGTCCTCGACATTAAGGTTGTTACAGTGGTTCCAGATATGTTGGTAGAGGTTAAGGCCAGTAGGGCCGGGGTTATCAACCACAATAGCACCAGGATCAGTCAAGTAGACCGATTTAGGCTTCCCTTCAGACTTTCGGTAGTACCCAATTCGAGCAGGGTCAGAGCAGCCATCAGGGCTATAGTGGTCAGTCTTCGAGGGGTACAGCTTCTTCTGGGGCATTAGGCCATGGTGGCCATACAGTATCTGCTGGTTCATCCCAACTGAGTAGGCCGCCAGGGGATTGTTTTACTTGTGGTGTGATTGGTCATTTTGCTAGAGATTGACCTCAGCAGGGTATAGTTCAGCTGGCCGAGCCTTTATGAGCTGTTCAGCCTTCGACTAGAGGGGGTGGTCATCAGGGTAGAGGTGGTGCTCTGCGCGACAGAGCAGGTGGTAGGGATGGCGGTCGGACAGGTGGAGGTCGTCGCCAGTTCTATGCTGTCTCGGGGAGACCAGAGGCAGAGGCCTCGGATCCTGTGATCACAGGTACAATTTCTTTATGCCATCAGTCTGCTATGGCTTTATTTGATCTAGGATCCACGTGTTTATATGTGTCTACCTACTTTCTACCTTATTTGGGGTTGGCTAGTGAGCCATTATCTGTTGTTGTTTCTGTTTCAACAACAATAGGAGATTCTTTAGTAGTGGATCAGATTGTGAGATCCTGTGTGATATCTGTTGGTGATTTAGAGACTTGGGGTGATTTGATGATCCTTGATATGCTAGACCTACTACTGCTACTGAGGTCCGCAGCTTTATTGGGTTAGCAAGTTACTACAGACAGTTCGTTCAGGGATTTTATTCTATAGAAGCACCCTTGACTATGCTGACCAGGAAGGATTTCCCATTTTAGTGGTTGGATCAGTATGAGGATAGCGTTCAGAGGCTTAAGGACTTATTGACTTCAGCTCCAGTTTTGACTCTGCCAGTTGAGGGTCAGAGATTCTCCATGTATTGTGATGCTTCCGGGGTTGGTCTTGGTTGTGTGTTGATGTAGCAGGGTCGAGTGATAGCATATGCATCGAGACAGCTGAAGGTTCACGAGCACAACTACCCCACTCATGACTTGGAGTTAGCAGCGGTAGTCTTCACGCTTAAGATCTGGAGGCATTACCTATATGGAGTTCACTGTGAGATCTTCACTGATCACCATAGTCTTCAGTATATCACGAGTCAGTGAGAGCTAAACTCGAGGCAGAGGGGATGGGTTGAGCTACTGAAGGACTATGACTTTACTATTCTGTATCATTCGGGCAAGGCAAATACGGTAGCGGATGCCTTGAGCCGAAAGGCGGTGAGTATGGGTAGCCTAGATTCTCTTTCTGTTTCAGAGAGACCGTTGGCCTTGGACATCTAGCCCTTGGCTAACCGTTTGGTTAGGCTTTACTTATCAAATTTTAGAATACTTCTCGCCAGTGTCGAGGTTCGTTCTACTTTGATTGATCAGATTCAGAGCCGTCAGTTTGAGGATCAACGGTTGTGTGACCTTTGTGATCAGGTTGTTCGGGGTGAGGCTAGTCGGTCTACTCTAGATTTAGGTGGGGTTCTAAGGTTTGATAGTCGCCTTTGTGTTTCCGAGAGTTGGGGATTTGATTCAGTTGATACTTCGTGAGGCGTATTGTTCTAGATACACCATTCATCCTGGTGTAGCAAAGATGTATAGAGACTTGAGACAGCCTTACTGGTGGAGTGGTATAAAGTGGGATATAACTGAGTTTATGTCTCGGTGCTTGAACTGTCAGCAGGTGAAGTTTGAGCACATGAGACCTGGTGGTTTGATACAGCGACTTCCCATTCCTGAATAGAAGTGGGAAGGGATTACTATGGACTTCGTTGTTGGTTTGCCTCGTACTTCTCGTGGGTTTGATTCTATATGGGTGGTTGTTGATAGGCTGACTAAGTCAGCACATTTCTTGCCTGTTCAGACTTCTTATGGTACAGAGAGGTTAGCTAAGATCTACCTTTGTGAGATTATTCGGTTGTATAGGGTCCCAGCTTCTATCATTTCAGATCGCAGCACTCAGTTCACATCTCAGTTCTGGAGGGCTATTCAGTGAGATTTTGGTACAGAGGTTCAACTTAGTACTGCTTTCCACCCTTAGATAGATGGACAGTCCGAGAGGACCATTCAGGTCCTAGAAGACATGCTTCGGGCCTGTGTTCTTGATGTTGGAGGTTCTTGGGATCAGTTTGTGCCTTTGGCAGAGTTTGCTTATAATAATAATTTTCATCCGAGTATTGGCATGACACGTTTTGAGGCTTTGTATGGTAGGCATTGCAGATCACCGGTTGGTTGGTTTGATGGTTTTGAGTCTAGAACACAGAGTACAGATTTGCTTCAAAATTCCTTAGACCGAGTTCGAGTGATTTAGGACAGACTTCAGGTAGCTCAGAGCAGGCAAAAGAGTTATGCTAATCGTAGGCTTCGTGCCTTGGAGTTTAGTGTTGGTGACTTGGTTTTTCTCCATGTATCGCCCATGAAGGGCATGATGAGATTTGGTAGGCGGGGCAAGCTTAGACCCAGGTACATTGGGCCGTTCGAGATTCTTTCGAGGGTTGGTAGTGTTTCCTATCAGTTAGCTTTGCCTCCAATATTTTCAAGTATGCACTCGATTTTCCATTTGTCGATGTTGCGCCGGTATATTCCAGACGAGTCTCATGTGTTGCAGTGGGAGACGGTTTAGCTGGATGAGAGCTTAGCCTTTGTTGAGGAGCCGGTACCTATTTTGGTCAAAGATGTGAGGAGATTAAGATCTAGGGAGATTCTGGTTGTTAAAGTTCAGTGGAGGCACCGTCCAGTTGAGGAGGCTACCTGGGAGACCAAGAGAGATATGCGGGACCAGTACTCGTAGTTGTTTGAGCCTTCAAGTACTTCCTTGTCCTTGACTTTCGAGGATGAAAGTCCTTTTTAGTAGTGGATGATGTAGTGACCCTTCCGGTCATTTACACGTTTTTGCCTTTCTTGTACCGTTAGAGAGTGCCTGTAGCGGCCCTAAGTAATTTAAGGCTTGTCGGGACCGGTAGTTCTGTTCCCGGGCCGTTTGTTTGGTCTTTATGGTCGTATGATAAGTTTTGAAGTCAAGAAAGCCGGCAAAAGTTATCGTAAGTTTGTGTAATAAATTTTCTGAACTTTGGGTCAAATGTCTCAGAGCTTCTCTCTCAATATATAAAGAGTTAGAAGTCCCCCCTACCTATAAAATTGATGGTCTATGAGTCTAGTTTTCCAACGCACAAAACCTTACATCAAGCCGATCTCAGAGTAAAACGTTATGACTGTTTTACCGCGGACTAACTAGGCAGAAACTGGGTCGCGAACCGGGTCAGGTCAAGATCGATTTAAAGCCTTAAATTCACGTTTTAAAACTCCAAAATAGTTTTGAAATAGAGAGAAAACATAAGGGAGGGTTCAAAGAGAGTTCTTGAGTTATCAAGGTGCGGTTTTGGTGATTTCTATCGCTAAAGTTTGCCCTCGTGCCTAGAAACGCGATCTCTACGCGTGGCAATCATTTTACCCTTCAATAAGACACGTTTAGAGCTGGTTTCAGAAGTTAGGACTTGGTATTTCTTGGTGATTCTTCAAGCTTTACACTTGGTTTGCTAAGGTAACCATCTCTGGGCTCTTTTATGAAGTTCTACGGACGTTTCATCAAGTTATGATCCTTTTGGGAAATCTGCCAATTTAAGCTTAATTGTGAACTATTTATTGGTGAGTATAAGCTGCATATATATAGTTTTTGGAAAGCTTAGGATGTAAGGAACAATTTCTGTGAAGGAGCTACGGGCATTCGGACGTTCGTTGGAAGGTATTTTTGTGTTTCGGAGCTTATCAGAGCGGTTCGAGCTTGGACATCGTCGTCCTAGCAGCTTGTCATCGGACGACAGGTAGGTTACGGTTTATTTTCCCTAGACTCTGCATATATAGGATAAAAATGTATTAATGGGCATCCTTAGGTTAGGGTTATTTGGTTGGTACGACAGTACTTGACCGCTTTATTCATGTCCGCCTACTTTTGTTCCTCCGATGCTTCTAGTACTTGCCGATATATTTTATTTACCCTTGTGGTCCTGTGAGGCCTTGTTGACTCTGGAACATAGAAGGTGAGATATTGGGAATGCCCACGAATCCCGGGAATAGAATTATCCTTCTAGGTTGGTTATGCTTGGTGAGTAGCTGTGGGCCTGTGCAGGGCCGATAGGTTGTTTGTGAGCTGCTAGGTAGCTATTTGTGTTGATAATTCATTTCCATGCATATAACAGGGGCTTTCATATTTTACTATGGTTTTGGATTCGGTCCTACGAGAATTGTTTTGTAAGCCTTGCATGGCCCCGGGGGCCCATTTTTTATGGAAATGAATTGGAAATGGTTTGATTTAACTTGCGAATATTCTTAGGGTAAAAGAAGGTCAAATTATGATTTCTATCACCAGTTTTACTATTAACGCTAGACTCGGCTGGTCTGGGGTGCTAGTTGAGTTTCTTATTAAATTGGGATGGTTTTTAGCCTCGGTCGGACCGAGCACCTGAGATGACTTTCTACTGTTTAGACCTGGTTACGCCTGGGCACCCTTGGAGGTGTTTTTGAGGCATTTTATACTACTTTAGTCCTGGACAGGGTATGGGCATACATATTCGAGATTGGGTCTCTATCTTGATACTGAGTTTTAGTGTTGGGTCTGGGACCTCCATGGACCTTGCCATCCGGGCCTGGGGCTTCGGCTGCGTGTACCGAAGGGAGGGTATACAATAGAGTAGAGGTATACAGGCAGTGTTCTTCCATGGAACCTACCTGCTGGGCCCGATCGGTACCTTAGGAGGTACATACAGAGATACCATTTCACTTGAGATCTTCATGCATCATATCATTCATTGTTTGAGGCTCCACTATTGTTTGCTGTTTGTTGATTGTACGCTCTGGTAGTATGGGATGCCAGAGGGTTTATTTTTACTTGTTTGTGTTCTTCGGTTGTATGGGCAGCCGGGGGACTGTAGGTAGACTCTTGCTATTTACTTACAGAATTGTTCCCTGTTACGGTTACGTATGAAATTTGTCACTGCTAGGCTGTTAGTTTCTGGATTTGAGATTGATATGATTAGTTGAGTTTGATTCCTTTCTCCGATCATGCCTATCATTACTCTTTCCCTCTTCCTCTTACACTTGAGGTTACCGGTTTACCATCCATTTCGTAAGCTTATTATGTATATACTGTTATTGCAAGGACCCCAGGTGCATTGTTTCTTACTTTCACCTATGCCTATTGTGTACATATTCTGCTTGCTGGCCTCACATGTGGTTCAGTTGACTTCCCTCTGGGCTAGTTCCTGTGTAGCTTTTGTTGATTTTTGTGACAACTTGCTTCTATTATGTCTGTTACTACGCTTTTATCTTATATGTGCCCAATCGGCCTATGATACCTACTGGGTACCTTATGCTTCCTATTTGGTGCTCACCCTTACCCCTGCATCTTTTGGTGCAGATCTTAGCGTGGGCCATCGTTGCTAGATTGTTGTGATTCATCCTCGGAGATCTTTTGGGGACTACTTCAGACTGAGCGTGAGCTCTTGGCAAATGGAGCTTAGCTTTAGTTTATCTTTTGTTTAATGTACTCTATTACCATTCGGAGACATCTGTATATGTTGTTTTGGATCGTTTGTACTCCTTATATGTAGTTCTGGCTCTATACTATGATACTAGGTGTTGGGGTTTGGTTTAGTTTCTGCATATGTATATATATATATATTCCTGTTATCTATTCTCTTCGTCTTGTTCCGTTACTTTTTCTTATTAAACTATTCTTCCACTTATTTGTTAGATAGTAGCCCATTACTAACTGTCCTGGGCTATGGGGATTGGTTCGCCTACTAGGGGGTTGTAGGTTCCATCATAATAGAGAAATCGGGTCGTGAAAGCTTGGTATAAGAGCTCTAGGTTCACCGGTGTCATCGGTATAGGAGCTAATGTCTAGTAGAGTCCTGCGGATCAGGGCAGAGACGTTCGTACTCGATCTTCGTGAGGCTATAGTGAAATTTTAGGAAATACGACTCCTTCATTACTTCTCTATCATGCGTAGTATCCTTGAAATTTCTTGAAATCTCATTTGTTCTATTTCATTCTTCCACTAATGGTCCGTACGAAAGCATCAGCGTCAGGCGAAGGTGAGCCTCCGGCTCCAGCTAGGGGTCAGGGACGCCCTCGAGCAGCGGCACCTTCTAGATCTGCTAGAGTTGAGATAGAGCCCGAGCAGCATGTGGATCAAGGGTCAGCCCAGGTACCACCAGCTCCAGTACCAGCTCCATCACCCACTTCTGTGCCAACCTCAGCCCTAGCTCAGTCTTCTGCCATTCAGGGTTTACTATTATAACTTTTGGGTATGATTGGAGAGCGGCCTTCTGAGGTAGCACAGACATCCGCTCTGGGGGAAGCCCTGGGTGCACAGAGTTCTAGAGCGTAGCCTGCTACTGCGGCTCCCCATGCAGAGGTCATTCTGGTTCCATTAGTTGCACAACCTCTTGCTCCTCGCCCAGCTATGACAGAGTTGGAGCAGAAGGCATTGAGTAAATTTTTGAGATTAGCACCTCCGAGGTTTGCTGGTACTTCTGGATAGGACCCACATGAATTTATTACTACCTGTGAGGAGATGTTGCATCATTTGGGTTTTCTGGAGACTCACGAGGTTGGTTATACTACCTATCAGTTGGAGGGCCCAGCGAAGTTATGGTGGAGGGCCCAAGTTGCTTGTAGACCACCATCGTCACCTTCTTTGACCTGGTCTGAGTTTTATGAGGCCTTTATGGACAAGTTCTTTCCTCAGAGTGATTGTGAGCGCCACAGGGAGCAGTTTACTCACCTTATGCAGGAGTCTACGACTGTCTCGGAGTATGAGACCCATTTTCATCAGCTAGCACCGTTTGGAGCTATGATCATTCCTACCGAGGAAGATAGGATTCGCAGATGTGTATGGGGTTTAAGGCTAGAGATTAGGCATCCAGCTGAGATATTGGTTACCGGTGGTCAGTCATTTCAGGCTATCGCAGAATATGCCCGTACTATGGAGGACTTATGGCGACATGATCAGGGGTCCAGAGATAAGAGGCCTCGACATCAGGGTGGCTTCAGTGGTTCCAGATATGGTGGTATAGGTTCAGGCTAGTGGGGCCGAGGTTATCAGCCACAGCAACACCAGGGTCAGTCCATCAAATCGGTTCAGGCTTCCCTTCAGACTTCCGGTAGTACCCAATTCGAGCAGGGTCTGAGTAACCATCAGGGATATAGCGGTCAGTATTCAAGGGGTACAACTTCTGGGGAATCAGGCTGTGGTGTCCATACAGGATCTTGTGGTTCATCCCGACCAAGTAGGCCGCCAGGGGATTATTTTACTTGTGGTGTGATTGGTCATTTTTCTAGAGATTGCCCTCAGCAGGGTACAGTTCAACCGACCGAGCCTTTACGAGCAGTTCAGCCTCCGACTGGAAGGGGTGGTCTTCAGGGTAGAGGTGGTGCTCTGCTTGACAGAGCAGGTGGTAGGGATGGCGGTCGGACAGGTAGAGGTCGTCGCCAGTTCTATGCGGTCCCAGGGAGACCAGAGGAAAAGGCCTCAGATGCTGTGATCACAAGTACGATTTATGTATGCCATCAGTCTGCTATGGCTTTATTTGATCCTGAATCCACGTATTCATATATGTCTGCCTACTTTCTGCCTTGTTTAGGGTTGGCTAGTGAGCCATTATCTGTTGTTGTTTCTGTTTCGACCCCAGTAGGAGATTCTTTAGTAGTGGATCGGATTGTGTGATCTTGTGTGATATCTATTGGTGATTTAGAGACTTGGGGTGATTTGATGATCCTTGATATGCTATATTTTGATGTAATACTGGGTATGGACTAGTTATCCCCTCGTCGTGTGGTTTTGGATTGTTATGCCAAGACCGTTACCATAGCCGTGCTCAATGTATCCCCGGTTGTGTGGCAGTGTTCTGTTGGCCATGCACCATCTGGGATCATCTCTTGTCTTTGAGCTATGAAGTTGATTTCTCGTGGGTGTTTATCTTATCTAGCATATGTCAGAGATGCTAGTGCTGACCCTACGTCTCCTGAGTCTGTTTCTGTAGTTAGAGACTTCCTCGATGTGTTTCCTACCGACCTGCCAGGCCTTCCACCTGAGAGAGATATTGATTTTGCTATTGAGTTAGAGCTGGGCACCAGGCCCATTTCTATTTCTCCTTACCGTATGGCTCTGCCTGAGTTGAGGGATCTTAAAGAGCAACTCTAGGATCTGTTAGCTAATGGGTTTATTAGACTGAGTGTGTCGCCTTAGGATGCTCCTGTTCTCTTCATGAAAAACAAGAATGGGTCGATACGAATGAGTATTGATTATCGGCAGCTGAATAAGGTGACAGTGAAGAATAGGTATCCGATGCTGAGGATTGATGACTTGTTTTATCAGCTTCAGGGTTCAGTCGTGTTTTCAAAGATTGATTTGAGGCTACCATCAGTTGAGGATTAGGGCGGAGTACATCCCTAAGACAGCATTTAGGACATGTTATAAATTTATCTATGAAATCGAGATAGTTAGCTTTCAGAAAATTCTAACACTAGTAGAAATGCCTATGTTTTATTCTTCTGAAGGTGGGAAAAAAGATAAAACTAAATAAACAGATTATTCATCCAAATTTCAGTTTGAAACTCATGTAAGGCTTGACTAAGTAGTAGATATGGGATTGAGGGGCGCAGGAGTAGGGTTGTACTCTAGAGGCATTTCATTCTCGTAACGGGAATGAGTGCACCGCAAGACCAGACAAGTTGCTCCCTCGCATCTATTATAAGTTCCTGGTAATATCTTTTGGGTTGACTAATGCCCCCGTAGCCTTTATGAACTTGATGCACAAGGTTCTTGGCCCGTATTGGACTCATTTGTGATAGTTTTTATAGACGACATCTTGGTATACTCGTGTAGTAGAGATGAGCATGAGCAACACTTGAGGGTTATACTCCAGACTTTGAGAGATCATCGGCTTTATGCCAAGTTCTCAAAGTGCGATTTTTGGCTTGAGTCAGTTGCATTCCTAGGGCACGTGGTGTCTAAGGATGTGATCCGGGAAAGATTTCAGCAGTTTGTGATTGGCCCAGACCTACTACTGCTACTGAGGTCCGCAACTTTATTATGGTAGCAGGTTACTACAGACGGTTCGTTCAGGGATTTTCTTGCATAGCATCACCCTTGACTATGCTTACCAAGAAGGATGTCCCATTTCAGTGGTCGGATCAGTGCAAGGATAGCTTTCAGAGTCTTAAGGTCTTATTGACTTCAGCTACAGTTTTGACTTTACTGGTTGAGGGTCAGAGCTTCTTTGTGTATTGTGATTCTTCTGGGGTTGGTCTTGGTTGTGTGTTGATGCAGCAGGGTCAAGTGATAACATATGCATCAAGACAGTTGAAGGTTCACAAGCGCAACTAACCCACTCATGACATGGAGATAGTAGCAGTAGTCATCGCGCTTAAGATCTGGAGGCATTACCTATATGGATTTCACTATGAGATCTTCACTGATCACCGTAGTCTTCAGTATATCACGAGTCAACGAGAGCTGAACTCGAGACAGAGGAGATGGGTCGAGCTACTGAAGGACTATGACTTTACTATTCTATATCATCCGGGTAAGGCAAACATGGTAGCGATGCCTTGAGCCGGAAGGTAGTGAGTATGGGTAGCCTAGCTTCTCTTTAAGTTTCAGAGCGACCCTTGGCCTTGGACATCCAGTCCTTGGCTAACCATTTGGTTAGGCTTGACTTGTCAAATCCTAGTAGAGTTCTCGCCAGTGTCGAGGTTTGTTCTACTTTGATTGATCAGATTCAGAGCCGTCAGTTTGAGGATCAGGATTTGTGTGACCTTCGTGATCAGGTTGTTTGGGGTACGGCCAGTTGGGCTATCTAGATTCAGGTGGGGTGCTGAGGTTTGATAGTCACCTTTGTGTTTCGAGAGTTGGGGATTTGATTCAGTTGATACTTCGTGAGGCGCATTGTTCTAGATATTTCATTCAATGTGGCACAACAAAGATGTATAGAGACTTGAGATAACCTTACTGGTGGAGTGGTATGAAGCGGGATATAGCTTAGTTTGTGTCTCGGTGCTTGAACTATCAGCAGGTGAAGTTCGAGCACATGAGACCTGGCGGTTTGATGCAGCGACTTCCCATTCCTGAATGGAAGTGGGAAGGGATTACTATGGAATTCATTATTGGTGAGCCTCATACTTCTTGTGGATTTGATTCCATATTGGTGGTTGTTGATAGGCTGACTAAGTCAGCATATTTCTTGCCGGTTCAGACTTCTTATGGTGCAAAGAGGTTAGCTCAGATCTACCTTCGCGAGATTGTTCGGTTGCACAGGGTCCCAGCTTCTATCATTTCAGACCGCGGCACTCAGTTCACATCTTTGTTTTGGAGGGCTATTCAGTGAGATTTGGGTATAGAGGTTCAGCTTAGTACTGCTTTCCACCCTCAGACAGATGGCGAGTATGAGAGGACCATTCAGGTCATGGAGGACATACTTTGGGCCTGTGTTCTTGACGTTGGAGGCTCTTGGGATCATTTTGTACCTTTTTCAGAGTTTGCTTATAATAATAGTTTTCATTCGAGTATTGGCATGGCACCTTTCGAGGATTTTTATGGTAGGCATTGCAGATCACCGGTTGGTTGGTTTGATGGTTTTGAGTCTAGGCCACAGAGTACAGATTTTCTTCGAGATTCCTTAGACCGAGTCTGAGTGATTCAGGACAGACTTCGGGCAACTCAAAGCAGGCAGAAAAGTTATGTTGATCGTAGGCTTCATGCCTTGGATTTTAGTGTTGGTGACTTGGTGTTTCTCCATGTATCGCCCATGAAGGGCGTGATGAGATTTGGTAGGCTGGGCAAGCTTAGCCCCAGGTACATTGAACCGTTCGAGATTCTCCAGAGGGTTGGTAGTGTTGCCTATCAGTTAGCTTTGCCTCCAATATTTTCAGCTATGCACCTGGTTTTCCATGTGTCGATGTTGCACCGGTATGTTCCAGATGAGTCTCATGTGTTGCAGTGGGAGACGGTTCAGCTGGATGAGAGTTTAGCCTTTTTTGAGGAGCCGGTAGCTATTTTTGTCAGAGATGTATGGAGATTGAGATCTAGGGAGATTCCGGTTGTTAAAGTTCAGTGGAGGCACCATTCATTTGTGGAGGCTACCTAGGAGACCAAGAGATATATGTGGGCCCAGTACCTGCAGCTGTTTGAGCCTTCAAGTACTTCCTTGTCCTTGACTTTCGAGGACAAAAGTCCTTTGTAGTAGTCAATGATGTAATGACCCTTCCAGTCATTTATGCATTTTTGCCTTTCTTGTACCGTTAGAGCTTGCCTGTAGCAGCCCCAAGTAATTTAAGGCTTGTCAGGACCGGTAGTTCAGTGCCTGGGCCATTTTTTTGGTCTTTATGGTCGTATGATAAGTTTTGAAGTCAAGCAAGTCGGCAAAAGTTATCGTAAGTTTCTTTAATAAATTTTCTGAACTTTAGGTCAAATGTCTTAGAGCTTTTCTCTCAATATATAAAGAGTTAGAAGTCCCCCTACCTACCAAATCGAAGGTCTACAAGTCTAGTTTCCAACGCATAAAACCTCACATCAAGCTGATCTTGGAGTAAAAGGTTATCACTATTTTACTGCGGATTGTCTGGGCAGAAACCGGGTCGCAAACTGGGTCGGGTCAAAAATCGATTTAAAGCCTCAAATTCGCGTTTTAAAACTCCAAAACAGTTTTGAAATAGAGATAAAACATAAGGGAGGGTTCCAAGAGAGTTCTTGAGTTATCAAGGTGCATTTTTGGTGATTTCTATCTCTAAAGTTTGCCCCCGTGCCTAGAAACGCGATCTCTATGCGTGGCAATCATTTTCCCCTTCAATAAGCCACGTTTGGAGCTGGTTTCAGAAGTTAGGACTTGGTATTTCTTGGTGGTTCTTCAAGATTTACACTTGATTTGCTAAGATAACCATCTCGGGGCTCTTTTATGATCGTTTTTATGAAGTTCTACGGACGTTTCTCGAGTTATGATCCTTTTGGGAAATCTGCCGATTTAAGCTTAATTATGAACTGTTTATAGGTGAGTATAAGCTGCGTATATATAGTGTTTGTGAAGCTTAGGACAAAAGGAACAATTTCCATCAAGGAACTACGAGCATTCAGACGTTCGTTGGAAGGTATTTTTGTGTTTCGGAGCTTCTTAGAGCGGTTCGAGCTTGGACATCATTGTCCTAGCAGCTTGTCATCGGACGACAGGTTGGTTACGGTTTATTTTCCCTAGACTCTGCATATATAGGATAAAATTGTATTAATGGGCATCCTTGCGTTAGGTTTATTAGGTTGGTACGACAGACCTTGACCGCTTTATTCATGTCCGCCTACTTTTGTTCCTCCGATGCTTGTAGTACTTGCCGATATGTTTTATTTACCCTTGTGGTCCTATGAGGCCTGATTGACTCTGGAACATAGAACGTGGGATATTGGGAATGTCCACGAATCCCGGGCATAAAATTATCCTTCTAGACTGGTTATACTTGCTGAGTAATTGTGGGCCTGTGCAGGGCCGATAGGTTGATTGTGAGCTGCTGCGAGGCTATTTGTGTTGATCATTCATTTCCATGCATATAAAAGGGGATTTATTCATGTTTTACTATGGTTTTGGCTTCAGGCCTACGAGAATTATTTTCTAAGCCTTGCATGGCCCCGGGGGCCCATTTTTGATGGAAATGAATTGGAAATGGTTTGATTTAACTTGTGAATATTCTTGGGGTAAAAGAAGGTCAAATTATGATTTCTATCGCCAGTTTTACTATTAACGCTAGACTCGGCAGGTCCGGGGTGCTAGTTGAGTTTCTTATTAAATTGGGATAGTTTTTAGCCTCGGTCAGACCGAGCACCTGAGAAGACTTTCTACTGTTTAGACCCATTTAATCCCGGGCACCCTTGGAGGTGTTTTTGAGGCATTTTCTACTACTTTAGTCCTGGACAGGGTCTGGGCATGCACATTCGAGATTGGGTCTCTATCTTGATACTGAGTTTTAGTATGGGGTCTGGGACCTCCATGGACCTTGCCATTCGGGCCTGGGGCTTCGGGCTGCGTGTGCCAGAGGGAGGGTATACGGAGGATTAGAGGTATACGGGCAGTGTCCTTCTATGGAACCTACCTACTGGGCCCGATCGGCACCGAAGGAGGTACATACAGAGATACCATTTCACTTGAGATCTTCATGCATCATATCATTCATTGTTTGAGGCTCCACCGTTGTCTGCTGTTTGTTGATTGTACGCACCGATAGTATGGGATTCCGGAGGGTTTGTTTTCACTTGTTTGTATTCCTCGATTGTATGGGCGGCCGGGGGACTGTAGGTAGACTCTTGCTATTTACTTACAGAATTGTTCCCTGTTACGGTTAAGTATGAAATTGGTTACTGCTAGGCTGTTAGTTTCTGGATTTGAGATTGATATGATTAGTTGAGTTTGATTCCTGTCTCCGAGCATGCCTATCATTACTCTTTCCCTCTTCCTCTTACACTTGAGGTTACCGGTATATTGTCCATTTTGTAAACTTATTATGTATATATTGTTATTGCAAGGACCCCAGGTGCGTTGTTTCTTACTTTCACCTGTGCCTATGGTGTATATATTCTATTTGCTAGCCTCACATGTGGTTCTGTTGACTTCCCTCTGGGCTAGTTCATGTGTACCTTTTGTTGATTTCTGTGACTACTTGCTTCTATTATGTCTGTTACTCCGCTTTTATCTTATATGTGCCCAGTCGGCCTATGATACCTACTGGGTACCTTATGCTTCGCATTTGGTGCTCACCCTATCCCCTGCATCTTTTGGTGCAGATCCTAGCGTGGGCCATCGTCGTTAGATCGTTATGATTCATGCTCGAAAATCTTTTGGGGACTACTTCAGACTGAGGGTGAGCTCTTGGCGACCGGAGCTTAGCTTTAGTTTATCTTTTGCTTTATGTACTCTATTACCATTCGGAGACATCTGTATATGTTGTTTTGGATCGTTTGTACTCTTTATATGTAGTTCTGGCTCTATACTATGATACCAGGTCTTGGGGTTTGGTTTAATTTTCTCATATGTATATATATATTCCTGTTATCTATTCTCTTCATCTTGTTCCTTTACTTTTGCTTATTAAACTATTCTTCCGCTTATTTGTTAGAGAGTAGTCCATTACTAACTGTCATGGACTGCGGGGATTGGTTCGCCTACTAGGGGGTTGTAGGTGACATCATGACCGAGAAATCGGGTCGTGACAACTATGTTCAAATTATCATAAGCCAAATAACTCTATCTCCAAAATTATCCTCTGTTATACCATTTGATTTGTTACAATCATTTTATTGCGTTATTGATGATTGCACTTTTTGAGTTACGCAGGTGACGTTCTTAAAATCTTGCTTTTCATGACAAGATATGAGGGCAAGTGGTAATGGATTCTCCCAAATTTCAAAGAATCAAGCCAGAAGATTACCGGACACTAGACATGCACAAGTCCTTTCAAGGATTTTCGATGCAAAGGATCCAACAGATCGATTCATATATTGACAAATCCAAATCTTTGTCTCTCATAATCGAATCTTACGTTCTTTATAAATTCTATCAATTTCAGACCCGAACTACATCTAACCTGATTCTTGTTCCAGCAAGATACGTAGGCAATTCTACATAAGGATTCGGTCTTCCCACTGTTTCAAACTACAGGCATGTTTTGAATCAGTTAATTCTTTATTTCTTTCAAACTATTTCAATTAAGTTCCCTTCGACTGGAAACAAGGGTAGCCTTTTGAAACTGTTAAATAATTCCAAAAATCTTCGTGCAATTTTAAGCTTCAAATACTTTCTTTATCAAAAAATTCTGTCTTTATAAAAGATTCCATTTGAAATAGGGACGTACCTTATGTTGTATTCTTAATCGTCCATTAGGGCCTTCAATTAATTTCAAAATCCCTCTCAACGCATTTTGTACGGGATCATACGCTTTTCATAGTTACCAGATTATTATGGTATGTTTAGATGGTTTGGCATATGTTAATCTCTTTATTTTTAAACTAAGAAAGTTTCTGTGAGCGCAGGAATGACAAAGTCTTCCAAAACAACTGGAGATGTTAATAAACAGGCCTATTCGTTGGCACAAGTCTAATGGTTATATCGTTACTCCTTATTTTGGTGTTTACTTCATTAACAACTGTTTTGTTCTGCATGCTTATTCTGGCAGGGATATTATATTATGTTTGATTTTCACTCCTTTCAACGTGACATATTACATTTAATTGGATCATCACTTCCTTCAACGTGATATATTATATTATGTTGGACCATCACCTCCTTCAATGTGATATATTATATTATGTTGGACCATCATCTCCTTCAACGTGATATATTATATTATGCTGGACCGTCACCTCCTTCAACGTGACATATTATATTTAGTTAGATTGTCACTCCCTTCAATGTGACATATTATATTATATTAGAGTGTCACTTCCTTCAATGTGACATATTACATTTAATTGGATCGTCACTCCCTTCAATGTGACTCATTATATTATATTAGAGTGTCACTTCCTTCAAATGTGGCATATTATTTTGGATCGTCACTTTCTTCAATGTGACATATTATATTGGATCATCACTTTCTTCAACGTGATATATTATATTATGTTGGACCATCACCTTCTTCAACATGATATATTATATTGGACCGTCACCTCCTTCAATGTGACATATTACATTTAATTGGATCGTCACTCCCTTCAATATGACATATTATGTTATATTAGAGTGTCACTTCCTTCAATGTGGCATATCATTTTGGATCGTCACTTCATTTATTAGAACATATTATATTATGTTGGATCATTGTCTCCTTCAGCATGACACATTATATTATATTGGATCATCACCTCCCTCATGATGACACATTAAAATAAATCACCCCATTCAAAGTGGCATGTTACATTCAAAATAGGTCATTCGCCTTTCAATGAGACACGTTGGGCGGTCATCCCGTTCAAAGTGGCACATTGCATTCAAAATAGGTCATCCGCCTTTCAATGAGACACGTTGGGCAGTCACCCTGTTCAAAGTGGCACGTTGCATTCAAAGTAGGTCATTTGCCCTTCAATGAAATACGTTGGGCAGTCACCCTATTCAAAGTGGCACGTTGCATTCAAAATAGGTCGTCCGCATTTCAATGAGACATGTTGGGAAGTCACCCCATTCAAAGTGGCACGTTGCATTCAAAATAGGTCATCCTCTTTTCAATGAGACACGTTGGGTAGTCAGCCCATTCAAAGTGGCACATTGCATTCAAAATAGGTCATCCGCCTTTCAATGAGACACATTAGGCAGTCACCCTGGTCAAAGTGGCATATTGCATGAAAAATAGATCATCCGTCTTTCAATGAGACACGTTGGGCAGTCACCCCATTCAAAGTGGCACATTGCATTCAAAATAGATCGTTCTCCTTTTAATGAGACACGTTGGGAAGTCACCTCATTCAAAGTGACATATTATATAGGTTGTCTGCCTTTCAATGAGACATATTGGGCAGTCACACCATTCAAAATGGTATATTACATTCAAGATTGATTCGTCCACCTAAAAGGCAAATTGGATCATCACCTCCTTCAGTATGACATGTTGAATCAAATTTTGCGGAGCATGAATGTGGACGACATCATAATAGATGCATCACAACGTGGAACTTTTTCTTAGCAGCAAACTGGGACATAGTCTAAAGAGGAATATCAAACTCTTTGGACGCGAGTTGAGGACTGACTTCCACCACAATCAAACCACACCCCTGTGAGAAGGCATGTGGATTATTCTTTTTGTTTTATCAAACTTTGAGTTTTCAGTTTTGCTTTCAAGGTAATCTTTGACTCACAATTGGAAGCAATATCCCTCTTTTTCAAATTTGGGTGATAATGCACTTAGAGTTTTGGATATTATGTCCAGGTAATTTCTTACCTATGGATGTGAAGAGCTCCATATTCATGGTTGAGAGGTTGCAAGCTTCTTTTCCATAACTCAACTCATTTGTCACTCATCCTGAGCCAAAGGTTGTCTTAGCATAAAGATTACCTTTTTAACCGATTGAATCAAACTATAAGAAGCCTGATTCCCTGAGTGTTGGGGTATGTAGGCGGGCTCTATGTTAAAAACACGGTTGCATTCCAAACACTCCCCAATCTTCTTACTTCCCAGATTTTCGGTCTCTCCTTGATCCAAAGCTGGAATGCCTTTAAATTCTTTAAAAATCGTGCTTAAAATCAAGCATTTTTGAACTACAAGTGGCCTGAATTCTCATGTAACCTGAGATATGTAGGAAACCCAATACCAAGATTCGGCCATAATTCCTTAAGATTCGTGCAAAAACTAACCATTTTTTAGAGATAAATATACGGTCGGACAAAACTAGGATCGTCAACTCTCTTTGCCCAGAGTTCCTTGCATCCACCCTACCCAAAGGGAGGGGCATTTGTTGACACCCAATTTTTGCTCTCCACAATTTTAGTTAATTATTCGAGCTTCTTTAATTTTAACAGTTTAAAATAATTGTTTTACAAAATTAAAATACTTTCAAGGAAATTCTGTCATTTTATAATAAAAGAAATATTTTATATATCCTATAATATGTACATTACATAATTCCAAGATTTATTTGGAAAATTAATTTTTTAATATATAAAACAAGTATTTAATTGAGTTAGTGTTTCAATTTATCAAAATCGGATATGTTATAGTCTAATTAATATAATTAATTTGTTTTATGAATTAATTATTTTGCTTTGTTATGTTAAGAAGCTTTATTAGTTAATTAGATAATTACTTTATCTTATTTCAATTTCATCCAAATCAATTGATTGAGTAAATTTGGCTATAATTGATAAATTTGGCCATATTTTAAACCTCTAATTTAGCTCTCAATTGGACCCTTTAAATCAGTCCAAAAGAAAAAAGTCTGGCCCAATTATTTTCTCCTAAACCAGCCTAATTCCCCTTATTAACCCATCAGAACAATACATACACAATTATATACTCCTTCCAAACTTAACACGCATCCTCACTTTCCCTAACAAAACCTACGCGCTTCTTCTTCTCTCCTTTTTCTCTCTCTTTGTTCGTTCCCAAAAGCAGACGAACAAACAATGACTCAACACCAAACGACCTCAAATTTTCACCCAAACGACGCCAAAATCTTGAAGAGTCTGTCCAAATTTTGACATTTTTCAAACGTCCTCCGTCACAGTACGAAGATGATGCGTTGTCCCTTCTAGAAGCATCTAGAAATTGGACAGATGGCACCTCAAATGGGATTATTCCTCTGAATTTGTATGATTTCTCCAGCTCAGCCTTATCCTTGGAAGAAATTTGAATTCCCCCAAGTCCCACATCGGTTGTTCACTCAAGATTTTGGGATTTTTGGGGTCCTATATAAACCCCATCCCTGCACTGTTCATCCTTATGGGTTTTTCCCAACCTCCTACGGATTTCTGAAATCTTGTGAGCTCATGCTCATGATTTTAGAAAACTAGAGGAACTAGTTCAAATTTCACTAGTTTTTCTTTGTGATTTTGGCAAAATCGTATTGGGAACGAGATTCGAAGTTGGTGGAATCGTCTAACTCAACTCGTTCGTCCTAGTTGGCTTCTTAACAACGGGTAATTCTCCTCCTCCCTTTCCATTTTTTTTTGCATTAGCCTGTGTGTTTAGATTTTGCGTTTTAAGTTCAATAAATAGGTATCTTGCCATTTTACTATTTCTTATTCATTTTGATTCCTAAAAATCATATAGCTATAAGTTTAGATTGGAAATGTTCTTTTGTTTAACTACAGTGAAGATTCGTGGACTGGAAAGACGTAAATGTTCTCCTGTTTGGCGTTGATTTTTGACATAATTTCTACTTGTATTCTTTCTAATATTTTTTGCTTTGCTTAATGTTCTGTGCTAAATAATATTATAGAATCTGACTTTGTTTATTCAAATATCTTAATAGTTTTATGTTTTGGTTTATTTTGATTCTTGTATTTGTGATAGATTAGAATTTAGATCATTTTAAAATCCATGTTTGAGTTTGAAATTTCTCCTGTTGTGTGCTAATTGTTGGCCTAAACATTGATTTTGCATCATTTACTTGAGATTTAGTTCAAATTTCAAGACTTAGTAATTGTTTGACATCTCAGATTCACTAATTCAAGCAGATAGTTCTACACCTTTGGAAGTTTCTTGCCTGTCAATAGTCTAACGTATATCTGAAATCATGATCGAATGTGTTTTAACCTAAAGAAGTATTGCCTCCTCTTCATCTTTTGTTCTCATTGTTGGATAATCTAGGAAGATACTCATTTAATGGGGGGGGGGGGGGGAATCTCCTTTAGTTATGAATGTTTGTTTGATTTTTACTTGTATGTTAGAGCATGAAATCCGCCTCCCCATATTTCATTTGACTCATATGTGTTTATGCTCTGTCTTGGCCTGAAGGAAAGGTTGCATCCTCCTCATCTTTCATTCTCTTTGTTGCGTAATCTGTTGGAAGTTTCAGTCTCCAGTTCATGTTTTCTCTCTAGTTAAAGGGAAATAGTTTTAGAGTTGTCAAGTTAAATTTAATTGTTGTCATTTAATTCAGGAAATAATCGTTTGGAGTGAGCAGTACTCAATCCATATTTATAATAAAGAATAAGGTGCAATTTGTGTTAAATGTGCAGGTGATTTCAAAAATAGTAGAACCCTTCTTGATTCGTAGAAGGTCTTTGGTTATGAATCTGTGAATTTTTTAAGTGTGAGAGGTATATTTTCAAGAACACGAATATTTTGGATACCGTCTGTTTTCTTGGTAGCAGTAGTTGCCTTTTCTACGTTAAGTATGTTTGAAGAACAAATCTTTTAAAGTTTAAGTGAAGGATTGAGTGTCCTGTGATGTTTTCAAAATCCTTTGTTCTTTTGTATGTTTGAATTCTCAAAGACATATAGGATGATTATATTCCAGATATGATATAGTATAGTAAAAAATGATTATATCATGATTAATTACTTTAGCTCAAATAAGCTGGAAAATGATCTTTCAAACAAGTGATTGAATACTTCTCCTGCATCTTACTGCTCTATTGCTTCCCCTCGCCCAAATATGTCATTAATCTATAAAAGCATGTAGTTTCTTAATACTTCATGAGCTTCCGAAAAGCAATGCATAATTTTCTAACTTCATTACTTTCTTAAACATGTTTTCTGTTAACTCTAGCTTAAGGTTTTTCTTAAAGACTTGATATCTATTAATTAGTCTACACTATTTGTTAAATTGATAACTTTCAGTCGGTTTACTCGTTAATGAATGCTAATTTCCTCTACTCTCTGTGCTATTATCTTCCAAGTTATGATAATATAAGTGAGTTAGCAAATGGTTAGTTAAGGTGTAGCATCTATTAATAATCCCTAAATATAACCTCAACCTTCTGTTTACTCAAGTTGTAACCTGAAAATGAGTCCAAATCATTTTATTATTATCTCCAGACTTGTGAGTCTTAAAGTGTGTCATTAAGTTAAGTTTAGAAGTCATGAGAGGATGTGTGTAATTCTTCTTTGTTCAATATGCTTATTCGTGTGCTTATTTTTGACTAGTGTTAATTGTAATCTGATTAGCCTAATGCAGTATCTAATTCCTTTTCGTTATTTTTCATGTATGAACTTCCTGAACGAGTCCAATTGGACTCCCCAACCTTGCATTTGTTCTTCTCTGAGTCAACTCCTCTATTCAAAAAGGGAAGCTAATATTTGATTGGAAAGTTTGTAGTATAATAAGCAGTAGAAGCGGATTGAAGATGAGTTTAGCAGGAACCTGAACCTTCAAATAATAATAGCAGCAGCTCACGACAAAGAGCCAAACTTGGGAGTTCAATTTCAATTCTCTCTTTACTTGTTCATTTTGTATATTTATTCAATTGTTTAAATACCTAGCTCTTTATTAATCTAGATGAATCCTTGGAAGAGAAATTCTACCTTAAATTTGTTCGTTTACTTTGATTATTTAAATGACTCATTTTGTGTAGGCAAACTTTAGCTACTAAGAATGACTTGAGAATTTCTTACGTTCTTTCATAGTTATTAAGTAGATTTAATCTACGTTTATGAGTTTGAACTAACCATTTAGTTAAAAATCTTGACTCGGATAAAAGTATTAAAATTAGAATTTATTTTAAACTTTAACATTCGAATCATTTCACTTTGGATTGAAATGAATGGAAAAGTAACGAATAAATTCTACTCATTTTAAATAAGATTTTCAAATAAACTTCAAGACCTTTTTCATAAGATAACTTAAGATTTTCAAAATTAGCCAAATATTTTAAATTCGTCGGGAATCACATTTTGTGAATTTTCGAAAGTGCCTAACACCCTCTTTCGAATTTAACTTGAACCCTTACCTAGACTCTGGTTTTCAATAAAGGTTTTTTTTCCTAAAAATGCCTTTTTAAATGGTTTCTTAATTTTTCTAAAATTAAGTGGCGACTCTCTCTTTAAAATATTTTTCCAAAAGTTAATCAAATAAATAATTTTTTCACCACGAAGTTATGAAGTAGTTTTTGAATTTTCAAAAATGAACGTAACATCTGCAATAGGGTAAACCACACCTGCATCCAACCACTTAATGATATCTTTCTTGACAACTTCTTGCATAGGCTGATTCAACCTACACTGATGCTCAATACTCAGAATAAATTTCGCTCAAGCTGGATTTTATGCGTGCATATGCCTGGCGGAATCCCAATGATGTCAGCAATGGACCAACCAATGACCCTCTTGAACTTTCTCAGAACAGAAACCAGAACCTCAACCTGCCCTTTATTTAGGTCTGCAATAATAATACCTAGCAAGGTGTCATTAGCTCCTAAGAACACACATGGAAGGTGAGAGGGAAGTGCTTTGAGTTCTAAAACTAGAGGCTTCTCCATAAAAGGACTAGCTGGTGGGGTTGCTCGATTCTTCAGGTCCAGATCAAGATTTTTCAGAGCATAAGAATAAGACGCCATACCGGCATGTTCTTCTACCATATCATCATACTCAGCAATATCCTCTCCATCAAAATTCATGATCATGACTGCAAGTACTTCAACACCAAGTCGCTCCTCAACAGGTATTAGTAGTTGCTCCTCATAAACTACATCAATGAATGATACTATGTGTATGTCATTATGGTGCTTCATTGACTGGCAGACATTAAAAGTTACCACCTCATTATTAAGTCTAATTTTTTTTTTGTGTAGTCTCCAAGTCAACTAAAGCGCATGTAGTGGTAAAGAATAGTCGTCCCAAGATGATGGGAACCTCAAAATTGACCTCACGGTCAAGAATCACAAAGTCTGTAGGAAAGATAAAAGTCTCAACTATCACAAGTATATCATAGAGAATCCCTACTGGCCTTTTCACTGTGCAATCTACCATAAGAAGCCGCATTATAGTCAGTTTGGGAGCTCCCAAGCCCAACTATTTGAACACCGCCAATGGCATGAGATTTATATTGGCACCCAGATCAAACAAAGCTTTTGTAAAATGGAAAGCTCCAATTGTGCAAGGAATAGTAAAAACTCCAGGATCTTATTTTTTCTGCATAAGAGAACACAAAGTTATTGCACCATAATGGTACAAATTATCAGCTGGCTCAAAACTCACAGTTCTCTTCTTTGTGACTAAATCCTTCATGAACTTTGCATACCCAGGCATCTGATCTAATGCTTCAACCAAAAGAATATTCACTGAAAGTTGCTTTAGCATAGAGATGAACTTGCGATATTTACCTTCTTTGGCCTTTTTGATTAATCTTTGTGAAAATGGTGGAAGAGGTCGTGGCATAGGCTTTAAGACCTGAGGAACCTCCTCTTCCTTCTCTTTAGAAGATACTTCTTTCTTCTCTTTTGGGTTCTCATCACCACCACTATCTTCTCCATCAACCACAATACTATCATTATCTTTTTCTGGCTTGGCCAGTTCATCAACAACTACAAGGGCAAGAGGATCAACAATATTTTCCACTTTGAGTAGTCACGTCCATGCAATGCCCATCATTTTTTGGATTCTAAACTATATTACTAGGAAGTGTAACCTTCTGATGCTGGTTCAAGGCTGTAGACATTTGACCCAACTGCTGCTCGATTTCCTTGATGGCAGTGGCATGCGACTCTACTTTTTGATTCATGCCTGACATGTCTGACATGTCAGCATGAATTTCTTTTAAGTTAACATCAGTTGTCTCCACCTTCTACAACACCTTGGCTAATATATCTTCCACTTTTTTTAGACTGGGTCCCCTTTCACGGTTACCAGGAGGGACATACAGGCCACTTCTATTATTCTTGTAGTTGTCTCTCTTGTTCCAATCACCATCACAATCTCTACCCCTGCTCTTGTATCTATATCCATACCAGTTGTATTTGTTATCTCTATCACTGCCTCTATTCCAACCTTGATTTCCTTGACCTTGTCAAGTGTCCTAGTTGGACCCTTGGTCGTTGGCCCAGAAACTCGCCACCTGATTATTAGGAAGTTGGATTCTTCATTAGATTTAAAGTCCTTATGCCTGGGTGCTTTACCTTGCAAATCAATTGTCTTTACTTTTTTAGCTCCGGTACCCATGATACGCTTAGCAATAAGTCCAATGTTCATTTTTAACTCTGCCAAATCTTGACCAAACTCCTCTAATTGTTTCTGACCTATGGCCTTTCCAATAACATAAGTTCCAACTGGTACTTCAGACTCTCTCGTGTGCCAAACCCTGTTCATCTTTGTGATCCTGTCTAGCATTTCAGATGCAGCTATATAAGAATTCTCCATGAATGTAACTCCAATGATTATGTCAGCTACAACGTTGGTGTTTTCATTCAGTGTCCTGTATAAGATCTCCATCAAGGTCTCCCTCAGAATCTTGTGATTCGGCACCTGTTTCAGCTTCTTGTTGAACCTAAGCCATGTCTCATAGAGTGCCTCTATGCTCAACTTTTTGAAATTATAGATTTCCTGTTTTAGTTGTAACATCTTTGATGGAGGGAAGAACCTCTCGAAAAATTGACTTTTCAGTTCTCTCCATATGTTAATTGAATTATCAGAAAGCTCGGTCAGCCAAAGCGTTGCTTCTCCAGTCAATGAGAATAGAAATAGCCATAATCTGATAGCATCCTGGCATACCCCTGGAAGCTTGTAAGTCCTGCAAATCCCCATGAAGTTCAACAGGTGCAAATTTGCATCATTAGTGGGTTTGCCAGCAAATAATCTTTTCAGGTTCAACAACTAGATCATGGTACTTGTAATATCGATATTTGCACCGGAGGGCAGCGGTGGCAACACTATAGCACCCATTGT
This sequence comes from Jaltomata sinuosa, assembly GCA_003996215.1. Classification (NCBI taxonomy): domain Eukaryota; kingdom Viridiplantae; phylum Streptophyta; class Magnoliopsida; order Solanales; family Solanaceae; genus Jaltomata; species Jaltomata sinuosa. The sequence continues at coordinate 25,811 of QJPP01005002.1, forward strand.
TCCTGCATCATCAAGATCAGTCTCCTCATTATCAAGGTCGTAATGAGGGATATATCGGGGTTGAAATTACCATTGAACCCTATTCCCTCTCTGTCTAGCCAGATCTTAGTTAACACTGTGTTGGGCTGCCTCTTCCCTTGTAGCTTGGTCATCTAGTGCAGCCTGATGGGAAACCTCTTGCCTTGCTTACTCAGCCTCAGTATTTTGGTGAGCTTGATCTTCGGCGGGTTGAGCTACCTGTGCATTCCGTATCCTTTGCTGCTCTTCGGCCAACACCCTGGCTGTGGCCTGCTCTGATGTCTTAACAATCCCGTCTTTAACCATGTTTCTCAAAGTTTGTTACAATTCAAGATCAAGGGGAATCAGAGGATTGCCTTGACTCCATGTACTTGGTATGCAAAAGTGTGCAACCTAAGAAAACAAAACAAAAATAACAAAAAAGTAAATCAGGAAATAAGGACTAACAGTCAAATAAACACAATTTCTCTTAATCTTAAACCGTATTCTCTGACAACGGCACCAAAATTTGATATGCTCAAATTACATCCCTAAAAGGAAATATAAAGCAGTCATTAGTCAAATATAGAACCTAACCAAGGTTAGGGTCGATCCCATAGAGAATACAGTAGGACCTAGGTCAATAGTGTGTATTTGCACTCTTAGCCATCTTATTTCCCCAATGGGGGGGGGGGTCTTAAGTAACAAGTAGTGTTGGTAAAATTGTAAGTAACAAGTAATCAACAAGTATCAATATTGTTGTAATTTAGAGATAGAATGGACTAGGACTGTGTTCCCCATAAGTTTATAACGCAGTAAGGCGTTGTACTAACAATCTATTCTGGAGCTTAGCATGCAAGATCGGTAAGTTAAGTTCAACTAAATGGTTGGTCCCCTAGATAGAAAAATTTCACCATGCAACTTGGTCCATCTACAGGTGTATGTTTTACTAATCCTTACCTTTGATCCCAAATTAGCTATTCTCGGACAAGGTCAAGCTATTAGATGAGAGTTTGTAGCCTCAAATCTTCATTGTAACATCCCTTTTTCCATTCATTAACCTCTTGGTCTGGCAAGTAAGAATAAGTCAAGTTCTAATGTTGCACACCGTTAAAATGTAATCAAAGTGAATGAAAGAATAATACATGCATAAACACCTTCCTAGAATTTCAAAGTACTTTTCCTACTTTGTTAATCCGTCATGGTTCTCAGAATCCTAGTTGTGGATTTAGCTACTCATGTTCATAAGAATGCAATTAGAATTTGTTGAACATTTCATAATCATATACTTACGAGATGAAATAAAGAAATCCAGAATCTTGAATTATTAAAGAAGAATCAATAACCAAGAACCAATGGATGAATTAATCTCTCAAAATAAAGAACAATGTAATACCAATGTTTTCAAGTTGGTTCTCTAACCAAAAGTATATAACGTTGAAATAAAACCTTAAGGAAAGTATTAATAGACAACAAATCCTATTCTAAGTAGACTAGGAAAACATAGTCGCGTCAGTGATCATGAGTTGGTTCACGACCCGTCATTCTAAATGACGGTTCGTGGTTTGCTGAGGTAAACCGTGATTTTGATGAGCCAAACTTCCCTGTTTTTGAGAAACCATTGATGGAACCATGAGTCATTATTTCAATCTACGGCCAGTTAATTGACCCGTGGTTTTGAGCTCTATTTTGCACCTCCTCAGATGAATTATCACTGGTCAAAGGATGGGTACATGGTCTTGATTCACGACCAGCAGACTTACTTATGGTTTTGAACTGCCATTTTGCATGTCTACAGATGATCGTTTCCATGAGTAACAACACTGGTCTTCATTTAGAACTACACCTGGTGAATCGACTCGTGGTTTTCAACTTGTACTTAAAACCTCTGCAGAAGTCAATTTCCACGAGTAACATCACTATCAATGGTTTGAAACCACAACCAGTCGAGTGACTTGTAATTTGGCCTTCACACTTGCAATCCTGTAGCTTTTTTTCATTTTTAACAAGACGAGTATGTGGTTTGAAACCACAACCAGTCATCCCACTCGTTATTCCTTACTTCAGACAACTTTCACTATAAATTCTAACTTTTTGGTTGTTGACCTATTTTCCTAAACACTTCACAAAAACTATCAAATCTACCAATAAAATGCTAAAGAACATACAATAATTCTAAGTTTTAAGTGTCAAAAGTGCCATAAATCCATGGCACATCAGCTACCATAGAAATTCCTTTAGTGATGATGAGGATAATGAAGCAGAAATAAAGTATGAGTCCCTAATAGCAAAGGAGGAATTAGACTCAGAAGACATCTTGGCATTAGACTAGAGTCTAAATATGACGATGGTGAAACATATGCCAGTGAGATCAAGAATGACTATGAAAATCTGCATATCCCACAGGAGAAAAAAGATAAATCATATACTGTTATTGATTCAGATCTTAAAAATCAAAGAGAAGATCAAAAGAGAGAAGATCAAGAGAACCAGAAAGCTAAAAATTTAAAGAAACGAGTTTACTCACTAAGTTATGAACTTGAGATAGTGAAAGAGAAACTCGCATCAGCTCTCTTGGAAACTAGAAAGTGGGCCAAGAAGATTCTTAGGCATCAAAGGAGAAAGCATAAAATAATCAAACGAGAACTACATGTAAATAATAAGATGTTACAAGAAAAGCTTAAACAGAGAAAAATCTGAAGTCCAGAGATCTCTTCACAATATGATACACATTTTCCTTACGTGAAATCATCTTTCCACCAGATGCTCTAAAATAGGTGCTTGACCATGATACATATATTCCTTACATGAAATCATCTTTCCACTAGATGCTCTGAAATAGGTGCTCGACCAGGTAGAAAGTAAGACAAAGTGGAAGAAAGAAACCTGATCCTTCTTCAACAAAAGAAGGCCAGCTGATACAAGTGAGGGTATTCAACCTATGCTCCCCATACAAGAAATAAACCCAAGAATGCTTGTATTTCTAATATCAACCATTGCTCAGGTTGAAAGGGAAAAGGTATAAAAAACAAGAGCATGTATAGAGAACTTGACACATGACATAGAAAAGAAAAATATTTTCTCCTACTGAAAGCCCAATAAGAAGGAGTTTTGGGTACATACAAAGGGAGAAAATCCACTCCCAAAAGAAGATGACAAGAAGATTAGTAGTGAAGAAGTGTCATAGAAAGATGATGAAAGAAACAAGATTTTGGGTCGTGATAGTCCTCTAATGCTTGCCCACAGATGTATGTTGAGAAATATGAAAATTTAGATTTATTCAAAATATAATATGAAGGGATACACATCTCTTTCACAAGAATCACTATACAGATCCCTATTTTGATGAATATGATTCTTTCTTCTCAATCCCCTTCTCTTTCTTTTAATAATTATTTCCTAGACACATGGCAAGCCTTCTGTTGATATCAAGTTGATTCCAAATTATTGACTCTTTTAAACTTAAAGTTGATGGTTGTAGAGAAGGTAACTCCGATAGTACAGGAAGAAGTGGTATACTTGGAAACAACCATGGCCACATGATCATGGCTTTTTCTGCATATTTTGGTTGTTGTACCAATAATTCAGTCAATATTTAAGCCCTCAAAATTGCTTTAAAAATGTTCCTTGAACATGGTTTTAACATTTGACAATGACCAAATGGTTGCATGAATATTTTATAAGCAAATGATCAAAAAAAGGAAAACATATAGTAACTATTAGTTTTCCCATTTTAATATCTACCTTGCAATTTCACAAGTTACCCATAGTTTATTATAGGAAATAATAGTGTACATATCACTTCTGCTAGACTGGTGAGTAGGTCCATTATGTTTACAAAGGGTGGTCAAAGGAATTATAATAAATTGTATGGACCCAACATCCTTCTAAGAACCTCCCACAGCCTAATCATATTGACTCTACCGTTATGTGCACTCTATATGCTACGCAAAACTATGGGTCCTATGTTGTACTCCTCCATTCTTATCAAGACTTTTCAAAATTATGCTTTGCCTGGTCAATATTTATAGCAACAACTTGCTCAAGTAGAGGCAACCCATCTTCTAGGCTATCAAAGTAATAAAATGTATAGGTACCTAGCAGTTGTGTAATGTAATCAATTTCTTGCAGATGAAACCATTCTATAGAAATAATTTCACGATCATCAATGTCTCTTAATTGATAGCGGCTAGCCTCCAATTGCAGGAACTAATTAAAAGGTCTTAACAATACTAGTCTTCATAACTCTTGCACCTGCAATTATACCATGCATTAATAAATGCGTTATAGCAAGATCACATATATGTCATCGCATCACCCCTCGAGATGAAAGATGAGATAGATAAACAATGATTTTCATTAAGAAAAGGAAAAATCCAGAAAAATATGAACATCTTATCTAGCCAAGTTATTTTATTTCTGCTGTGATTATGGCTAATTTACATACACATATAGCCAAACAAAAATAATATTGAAAATATTATCAATGGGATATACAACAAAAAAGAAAACCATCAGTAGAAAAGACTTAGACTGAATAAATACTTTTTAGTGGCCTTCTTGATCCATTTGTCAATAAAATATTCTCAAAAATACTTTCTAAGATAGACAATGGTAGACTTGAAAGTAAGATTTTGACCATCCTGTTATTTTTGTAAATTTATTTATACAAAAAATATATCGATCGTAAAGGTATACAAGAACACTATGATAGCATAAATTCATGAAAGTATTTACACTTTAGGGATTATTCACATTGAAACAATGAAAAAGAAAGAAGATGGGTTCATGTGTATTAACTCCCATATTTTTGAGCCGCTATCAATGCGGTGGATCTCTTTCAACTAATCGATCTTCATGATTTATTACGTAAATTTTCCAATCCACACACCACTTTCAATGACCACTTTTAGTCATGAATATTAAACACTAATCAATAAGTTCAATCTAAATGTTCTATTCAATAAAATAATTAATGCATGCAATTGTCCTTTTTCATAAATACACAGTTCTGATACATGAATACTAACATGCTCATAAACTATTTGTTACAATATAAAGTAGATTTCTTGTCGTCAAAATATCTTCGAAACCCTTGTTATTCCCTAAGTCTACCAATAAAAAATTGCATGATAAGAAATGAATGAATTATAAAAATATCCTAAGTCTCACATAACCTCTCAAAGATAAATATAGATGCCTCTATGGCTATTCACAAGACTATACTAGACATCTTTTAAAATTCATAATATATGTGAACCTAGTGTCTGATACCACTTGTCATGACCCAAAATCTCCTAAGGTCGTGATTGCACCTACACTCCAATCAAGTAGGTAAATAATTTTGAGTTTTAATCGATTTCTATTATTGAAAAGCATAAAGTAAACATTCAAACATTATAAGTCATAAAGGCTTCTAATATAGCGACCCTCTTGGGAGAATACCGTGCTTCCAAAATAAAACAAATACATATTTATAGCATTTAAAAAGACTCCATTTAAGACATATTAATCATCTTTATTTATATAGCAGAATTAGGCCCGTTCATAAAGAGTTAGATGTATAGTATTTTGACATCTAATAATTCATATAATTCAAAATAAAGACAATATAGGAGTTTTAATTCACGATGATGGGCCTTACAAAAATAATTGAGCATGTACCTTATGGAAAGTCATTATTTTTTTCCATTTAAACACAACTGTAGGATCATTTTGTACATCATCTTCGAACTTTCAAATGCTAAAGGAAATACTAGTTTCTTCCATTATGCAAATTATAAACTAAAATGTGACTTTAATACATTGTAAGACCTGAGTTTACACACCTTAAAATAGAGAACACGACACCAAATTCAAGTTTACAATTTACAGTACTACAATAAAATAAGCCTCCAAAATTTACATATACAAGTGCAACATAGGGATCATGTACAAGTCCCAAAATTACTAAAAAATATAGATGTCTATATGAAAATGTGATCTTCTAAAATCTCCAAAAAGTCTACTTCAAGTGGCCATCTTCAATTATTCTCCCGAGTGTCACCTATGATAAAAAATAACTTATCGCTAAGCACAAGGCTTAGTGGTGTATAAAGTTTGAGGTTGGAGCCATAGATTTCTCAAATTCCCTTCTAAATTAGTGGTAGATCAATATAACATATTGTAACGACCTGTTTAGTCATTATAAAAAGTCACCTCATTATGGGTGAGTTATTCGTGCAAAGAGCGGATTAAAAAAACTTCGGGGTTGGGGAGTTGGAAAATTTGGATTAGGCTAGTCTTGGGTGGATTCTGAGCGAGGTAGGTCTAGGGTATCTGGGAAAGGAATGAGTAAAATATCTAAGGTTGAGCTAATTTTTCCATTATCTAAGTTGTTAAGGAGTCCGTAGGACTTTTCGGAAGTGAATTTGGGTGAGTAGAATTTCCGATATCGAAGTCAACGTGAAAGGGTTAGTTCAAAACGTCAGAATTTTGAAGTGTGTTGTAAAGTGGGTAATTTTGGGGGATTTCCCGAGATTTTGAGCTATAGCGATGACCGCTATAACAGAGAAATTTCTGCTATAGCAAAAGTCAAAGGCGGTCATCTAGCTATAGCAGGCGACTTCCACTACGGTGGTACTATTATAGCGGTAATTAGGCTGCTATAGCGGAAAGACGGGATCAAAAAATCCAAAATGGGTTTTATAATTTCATTCTCTCCTCTTCATCCCTAAGAACAGATGAGGGTTACTCTAAAAACCCTCCTAGGCTTCTCCAAAGCTTGGGATCCATGGGAAATTCGCTTTTTATGATTACATCGGCAATAATCCAATAAGAAGATAGTTTGATTTTCTTGTTTGCACATACCAGCTACTGTGGTTGTTCCATTTGGTGGGCCAAAGGGATACTAGCTAAAAGGACGGAAAACCATGGATTTGGGCTTGTCAATCGTCAAGGAACGCCTTCATGGAGTTAGAAAATGCGTGTACAACTACTTGGCATCAAGGCAGGCTAGGTTTTCTTCATATTAAGTAGATATTGACCTGCTTTCATTTCGTATTATTGTATAGACGATGCTTAGGCCTTCGGGCATGGAGTTTGAAGGAACATTGTATGGTTTTGTTGGTTTATTGATTAGGATTGATAATTCCTGGGTGATGCGCCTTTATTCTGGGTTATTTATGATTATTATGTATAGTATGATAATGGAATCCCAGGACTAGAGTGTCGAGAAGGTTCGGAGAATCAAAAATGCTTTGGATAGTTAAATGACTAGAAAAAAAGGAGTCTTTGGAAATAACTTGGTATAAAAGAGTAGAATAAAAGGAATGGTTGAATTATCAAGGTTAGGGGAGGTCTTCCCCATGTTTTATCTGTCTTAAGAAAAGCCAGAAATTGATGTAGCTATTAGTTATGTGTCAAAAGAGGGTGAACAGGGATTTAGTCTTCGGACAAGATTCAAGATTGAGTTGTGTACCTAGGTTTGAGGGTATGTGTTGGTTATTATTTCCCAATATGTGATAACGCTCAAAGTACCACTCCAATTATGAAGCGTAAGCGATCGCTGTCAAATATAGAACCAAACAAAGGTTGGGGTCGATCCCACAGAGAATATGGTGAAAGTTAAGCCTTTAGTGAAGTATGTGACTAATGGTCAATAGTTTCCGGTAAATAAAGGGGGGGTTTTGTGTGAACAAAAGCAAATAATAATGTATGAGAATTAATCAATAGGAGAATGAACTAGGGAAGTGTTTACCATGGCATTGGTAACGATGTCGATCCTAAGCTTAACCGGGTTCTTTCTATATGCGTATCACGATGTGATTGAATTAACGGTATCGTCTAAACGTTTCTCAACCAAATAGACGAATTTACTTTTCAATTCTCTCGAACTTGAAAAGGTGTGCTTTTAGATTTCAATCCTAGACATCAAGTAGATTAATCTAGTTACAGCATTAATCATAAGACGAGAGTTGTTAGTCTCGAATCCTCATCGTTAATCAAGTTTCCCTGTTTTAATCTCTTTAGTCAAGCAAATTAAACCTAGGCATGTTCTAATGTTTGCAACCACTAGAAAACGTTAAATAATGAATGATTAACAACGTGACAACATATATATTGAACCCGTAGCTACCCGGAATCTATATCGCTACTTTAGCCATGGCTCCCACAACCCTAGTTGTGGGAGATTTAGTTAATCATGCTATAAAGAAAAGAGAAGAGAATTGTATTCATAATAAAGAGAAGAGATTCTTACAATATAGTGAAAACAATCTTCAATAATCCAAGAACAAGAAAAACAAGATCCCAAGAACAAATCAAGAACAAGATTGAGGAGGAAGAAAACGTGTATTGCGTGTTTTCCTCTCTCAAAACTCGACTTTAAACTCCTAAAATTATTGGGTAAAGTATGTAAAAAGCTTGACACATAAAATAAACCTAACATAGGGTATTTATAGGAGTCTAGGAAACAAATCCCAAAAACGCTCGGATTCCGCGTAGCGGACTGCCTAAGTGTGACGGCCTGGCTGACGGACCGTCACTGGCTTGACGGACCATCGCCTGGACCGTCACCACTAGGCAGCACCACTGCCTGAACTTGACGGTTGGTGTTGACGGACCGTCACAAGCTTGACGGTCCGTCACTCTGACCGTCACTCTTATCCAGAATGTCTTTTTGCTCGTTTTTCCTTCCGTTTCCGTGTTTGTCTCCATTTCCTACAAATCCAACATAAACACATCAAAAACGACGACGGTTGCTTGAAAACGTACGATTGTTCTTAGTTAAAAGGAGTCGAAAGTGCCGTAAAATGGTGGCACATCAACACCCTCAACTTAGACGTTCGCTTGTCCTCAAGCAACATAACATAAAAAGAAAAACAATAAGACGACTCAACTAAGAAAACAAACTCGTGTCTCTAGCAACTCATGGTCATTCAACATCTTATTCCATTTTAATTCAAGCTCCCTCGTTGCACACAAATGTATGAAACACTAACTTGCATGGATCCAAACATGTCATTCCGATATGATAGAACATTTTACATACACACGCGCGGCTATTCTAACAATCAATAGACAATACAGACATCTTGGTGCGCTCACCACAAAGAAATCTCACACACTAGATTTGGGACTAGGTAAGCGCTCACACTCACAAATGATTTCAAACAATGCACATGCGCTACCATAGGCTTGCCCTTACTATTCTATTTCAGTTCTTCAGAAAGCCGCTCAGGATCACTACAGGACTTGTTTCTGCTTGTAATGAGGCTTCAGGTGCAGGTAGGATACATTTAGGGGTTAGTGACTAAGCCCTCCTTGGAACCACCGGCATCTTATTACCACATAACTTTACTTCGTCCATCCTTATTCACCTTTTTATTTCCTTCTTTCTAGCTACAGGTGCGGCCTCTTTATTTTGACAATTCTTTTTATTACTTTTTTGATCTTTTTCATCTCTTTTTATTTTTCTTTTCTTTTCTTAGGCACACACCCGAATTTTCATTCTATTCACAACCAATCTTCTTCATCCTCTTTTTCTTATCATTCACCTCTGTAGTAGCCACCCTCAACTTATGATTGCCACACAATGTCCAAGGGAGGACCAGGGCCAAAACAGGGTTTACCTCTATAGTAGCCACCCTCAACTTAGGTGATTGCCTGAATTGAGGTGCACGATGTCCAAGGAAGGACCAGGGCCAAAATAGGGATTCACGTTAAACAGGAACGGTGACAGGTTATTGAAAGAACAAGGTCAATTATGGCTCAAACAGGGATCAAAGGGATTATTTATATTTGGACGGTCTTTTAGGTTAAGTGGACTGCACACAAAAAGGGCCTGTGATCCTTTCCTAAGCAACCAAACTTCGAACTTTAACAAAATAGACCGGGCAAGTTCTAGATGCATGCACAGAGTAAGAATTTATAACAATAATCTCACACACTCTTGGCACCAAGAAACTATATCGCTACCAACTATCAAACAACCACTCGGCTTAAGCATACTCATTCTAATCATAATCACACAATGACATTCAAGGATCCAGATAGTCAATCGTTTCAACATAAGTACAAAACCAGAAAATTTTTAAAGGGGGCTCCTTTTAGTAAAAAAAACGCCATGCTCATCACTATAGACACTAAAAAAACAAAAATTTAAAAATAACAACCTAAACATGCCGGTTCTACTAGATAGCACACCGGAGGGAAAAGAAACACGGCAACAAAAACCCTCGGTGGTGACTCACAGGTTTCCCCACACCCTCAACTTAGACTCATGCATTGTCCCCAATGCATCCATATGAAAGCTAAAAACTATGAGAGAAAGGAATACCTGTGAAGTCGATAGGACTCAGATTCTGGAATGATGTTGGAGACCGCCAGGGTCTCCAAAATAGGAGAACTCGATGGAGTGTGTGCACGCGACACACTTCTGTTGCGTTCCAGCTTCTTCTTTCATCGGCTCCGCAACTAGTCGCGATAACTTTTTCGCTCTTTCTTTACAGATTCTCTTGCGGTGTTTTCGTTTCCTTGATCTATTTTCACCGCCTTCCTCTACATGTTTACGCTCTCGCAACATCCTTCTCACAACAGCTAGAGTCTCGACCAAACCCTTCTCCTCAAGATGAACATCTGCAGGAGCTTCCTCAATAACATTGACGACCGTGACCACCCTCATGTCACTTGGTTGCTTCATCAATTTAGACACGTCGAACTTGATAGCTTCATTGTTTAGCCTGAAGGTCAGTTCGTTTCTTTCCATGTCAACCAATACTCTTGCCGTGGCTAGCAATGGTCGTCCCAAGATTATGGGAACTTCAAAATCCACTTCGCAATCCAAGATCACAAAGTCAGCTGGGAAGATAAGCTTACCGATTTTTACTAGCACATCAGACAATATTCCCACGGGTCGCTTTACCGAACGGTCAGCCATCAACACTCTCATGGACATTGGTTTAGGAGCTCCCAAACCCAATTGTTTATAGACTGCTAGCGGCATCAGGTTGATGCTAGCACCAAGATCACACAAGGCTCTTCCGAAGCTGAGTTTCCCAAGAGTGCAGGGAACAGTAAACGCACCTGGATCTTCCTTTTTGTCTACTAATGATCTCGAGGAAATAGCACTGCAGTGGTGGAGGTTGTCTTCTGGTTCAAAACTTACCGACCTCTTCTTTGTAATCAAGTCCTTCATGAACTTGGCATAACCGGGCATTTGTTCAAGCGCTTCCACCAACGGGATGTTTATTGATATTTGCTTGAGCATGGTCAGGAAATTCAGGAACTTACCATCTTCCGCTTTCTTCTTCAGGCGTTGTGGGAACGGAGGTGGTGGTCGAGGCATCATAGTTGGAAGCTTTTCAGCTTCCTTGCTTTTCTCCGCGGGCTTTAGAGTAGCCTCCTCGACTTCCTTGTCGTCCGCGATCTCACCCTCTTGAGTCTGAATTACCGGATATGATTTCGGTAATATTTTACCACTTCTTGTAGTGATCGCCATACAGCTCGCGTCATTCCTCGGGTTTTGAATCGTGTCACTCGGCAAGGTACCTGTCTTCCTTTGGTTCAGAGATGCCGAGATTTGCCTCACTTGCTGCTCTAATTGCTTGATCGAAGTGGAATGCGCCTCCACTATTTGACTCATGGCCGATAACTCAGTCCTTATCTCCTTTACCCCAGAGTCAGTCGATTCTACCTTCAGCAGTATCTTCGCCATCATGTTCTCTAGCTTGGAAGTCCCTGCTTCGTTGCTAGCTTTATCCCGATTACCAGGTGGTACATACAACCCACCTCTATCGGTGTTATTCCTCCAGTTTCCTTGATCGCGATTGTAGCCAGCTTTCTCATAGTAGTTGTCCTTCTGATAGGTCCGACCTTGGTTTCCTTGGCCATTGGCCTGGAAACCCCCCAAGTAATTCGCCTCCTCAGTTTCCACCTCTGCTGCTCTACCTTGAGAACCAACAACTTTTACCTTCTCTACGCCTCCCAAAAACAAGTGCTTTGTCAATAGGTCCAACTGCATTTTCAGATGCGCCATGTCTTGGTCGCGCTCCTCCTCTTTTCTGCGCTGCTCAGCTGACATACCAACTGCATAAGTGCTGGCTGCTACCTCTGTATCCCGTGTATGCCAGGCCCTGTTGGTTTTAGTGAGCCTATCCAAAGTAGTTGTGGCCTCAACAAAAGTGAGACCCATGAATACACCACCTGCTGCGTTGTCCAACGTCGACTTGGTAGCCGAATTCAGTGCTCTGTAGAACGTCTGCATCAAGAAGTTATCGGTCAACTGATGGTTCGGGCATTGTGTTATCTTCTTTTTGAATCGCACCCAGGTCTCGTGCAATGCTTCGTGAGGTTGTTGTCTGAAATTGCTAATCTCATCCCTCAACTGTATCATCCTAGAGGGAGGAAAGAACCTTTCTAGGAAAGCTCCTTTCAACTCTCCCCAAGTTGCGATAGAGTCGGGGGTCAGCTCTGTCAACCACAATGCTGCCTCATCAGACAGAGACAACGGAAACAACCTGAGCCTGATTGCCGTCTGACTTACTCCAGGCAACTCGAATGACTTGCAGATGCCCACGAAATTCATCAGGTGCTGGTTTGGATCATCACCAGCGGTACCACGAAAAACTCCTCTCATGTTCAACAGCTGGATCATCGTGCTAGTGATGTTGAACTTGGCTCCGGGCGCTAGCAGTGGAAGAGCAATGGCGCCCGTAGCGCCAACTCCATCCAAGTCGATATCCTCATCATTCAGCATAATATCGTCCTGCAGACCACCAGCATTCAGATTTTGTTGGGCCTGCAGTTCTGCAGCGAGCCTTGCTGCCTCTTGTTGTGCGGCCATATTCCTCCTTAACGTTCTAGCAAGCTCGGGGTCGTAAGGTAATGTTGATTCACCCGAGCGCTGGGTACCTGGCATGCACAACTCTGTACCCTGTCAAAACAAAAACAATAAACAAATGTAAAAGCAGGAAAGTATGACTAAGAGTCAAATAAACACACCGGACTTAACAAACAACCGTATTCCCCGGCAACGGCGCCAAAATTTGATAACGCTCAAAGTACCACTCCAATTACGAAGCGTAAGCGATCGCTGTCAAATATAGAACCCAACAAAGGTTGGGGTCGATCCCACAGAGAATATGGTGAAAGTTAAGCCTTTAGTGAAGTATGTGACTAATGGTCAATAGTTTCCGGTAAATAAAGGGGGGGTTTTGTGTGAACAAAAGCAAATAATAATGTATGAGAATTAATCAATAGGAGAACGAACTAGGGAAGTGTTTACCATGGCATTGGTAATGATGTCGATCCTAAGCTTAATCGGGTTCTTTCTATATGCGTATCACGATGTGATTGAATTAACGGTATCGTCTAAACGTTTCTCAACCAAATAGATGAATTTACTTTTACATTCTCTCGAACTTGAAAAGGTGTGCTTTTAGATTTCAATCCTAAACATCAAGTAGATTAATCTAGTTACAGCATTAATCATAAGATGAGAGTTGGTAGTCTCGAATCCTCGTCGTTAATCAAGTTTCCCGGTTTTAATCTCTTTACTCAAGCAAATTTAAACCTAGGCATGTTCTAATGTTTGCAACCACTAGAAAATGTTAAATAATGAATGATTAACAACGTGACAACATATATATTGAACCCGTAGCTACCCGGAATCTATATCGCTACTTTAGCCATGGCTCCCACAACCCTAGTTGTGGGAGATTTAGTTAATCATGCTATAAAGAAAAGAGAAGAGAATTGTATTCATAATAAAGAGAAGAGATTCTTACAATATAGTGAAAACAATCTTCAATAATCCAAGAACAAGAAAAACAAGATCCCAAGAACAAATCAAGAACAAGATTGAGGAGGAAGAAAACGTGTATTGCGTCTTTTTCTCTCTCAAAACTCGACTTTAAACTCCTAAAATTATTGGGTAAAGTATGTAAAAAGCTTGACACATAAAATAAACCTAACATAGGGTATTTATAGGAGTCTAGGAGACAAATCCCAAAAACGCTCGGATTCCGCGTAGCGGACTACCTAAGTGTGACGGCCTGGCTGACGGACCATCACTGGCTTGACGGACCGTCGCCTGGACCGTCACCACTAGGCAGCACCACTGCCTGAACTTGACGGTTGGTGTTGACGGACCGTCACAAGCTTGACGGTCCATCACTCTGACCGTCACTCTTATCCAGAATGTCTTTTTCCTCGTTTTTCCTTCCGTTTCCGTGTTTATCTCCATTTCCTACAAATCCAACATAAACACATCAAAAACGACGATGATTTCTTCAAAACGTACGATTGATCGTAGTTAAAAGGAGTCGAAAGTGCCATAAAATGACGGCACATCAATATGCAATATGTGTTCATGTACTATCCCTTAGTATTGTGTGAGTTGCATGCTTAGGGAATGGGATTATAAATGGCTACTTATCCAGTTATCAGTTTTGTGAAACGAACTTGTTTTGTTGCTTGTTGGTTTACAAGTACACTTTTGTTCATTATTTGTTGATTGGTTAGATTTTATGTGACATTCGGTTGGCTCGGGTACCATACCTGGTACAGGTTACTTATTGGTTGGCTTAGGTACCACGCCAGGAACATGTTACTTATTGGTTGGCTCGGTACCACGCCTAGTACAAGTTACTTATTGGTTGGCTCAGATACCACACCTGGTACATGTTACTTATTGGTTGGCTCGGGTACCACGCCTAGTACAGGTTACTTATTGGTTGGCTCGGGTACCATGCCTGGTACATGTTACTTATTGGTTAGCTCAGGTACCACTCCTGGTACAGCATTCATAATGGTTGTCTCGGGTACCACGCTTGGTACCAGTTTGATTTCCTTGCTTTGATTTTATTCTTTCGATGGTCCCATGAGTGGACCAGGTTGCATTCTTGAATTGTGATTATTACATATGGTCTGTGAGAGGCCAACTGATTATATTTAAATATTATATTGGTCTTAGTGTAGACCGGGATTGCATGTTAACACTAGGTGTTGGGTTCCTGAGAGGGCTGGAAATTATTAGTATTTGACATATAGTTGGTCATTGAAGGGCTGGGATAGTGTTCTTAACTTATAAGATGGGTTTTATGTGAATTGGGATCGTATATTATTGGCATAGATGATGTACTAGGATCCTTGTTTGGTCTGGGTTATGTAAAAAGGATACATGTTTGTTGTCACTGATAATTGTCAATGTCGTTTAGACCTATTATGTGCAGTTGATAAGCTAAGGAAGAGACTTGTGGCCTGGTTATAATGTTGGTTGTTTTTACTTGTAGAGTATGGCCCTGGGGTCATTAGAGCAGTTTTGTACTAGTAGGCAGCAATACAATAGGTATGGTCTACGTTACTAAGTAGTGGGGTTTACTCTGGGTTGTTGAGTCATAGTGGTTGACTTCGGTAAGGGGATGGTAGTACAGGTATAGTCATAGATGTCGAGAAATGACATGTATGACTTGGGAAGTCTAGGTGACAAGGTGAATTAGAAAGCTAGGTGTCAAGGTGACTTGGGAATTCTAGGTGACAAGGTAACCTGGGAAGTCTAGGTGTCAATGTGACTTGGGAAGTCTAGGTGACAAGGTGACTTAGGAAATCTAGGTGTCAAGGTAACTTGGGAAGTCTAGGAGACAAGGTGACTTGAGAAGTTTAAGGGTTAAGGTGACTTGGAAATGTCATAAGGGTCGGAGCATAGCGTCTCATAGTGGTGGAGTTGGCAGCGGAAGAGATAGGAAGGTTTGAGTTGAAATTGGGTTTTTTTAAGGTGAATGTTAAAAGGTCAAGTATTGTAATTAATTGTGCATTTTCCTTGATTTCTTATATGATGGTATGGACTGGATTAAGGTCGACTGATGATGCCTACCAGTACGTGTGTTTGTACTGATTCTACTCTTGCTATACCTTTTTGGATATAGTCTGATTGTAGTATCAGTCATGTTTCATAGGTATAGGATGACAGTGATCTTCAACAGCTTCTACTCTTGTTTCCATGGTGGAAGTTGTGTCTTTTTACATTCAATTTTACTCCTGTAGTAGCTCTTGTACGCCCAGGGAGGGTGTTTTTATTTTAAAAGAGGTTTTCCATATTAAATTGTAAATGCTTTCATGTATTAAAGAAGTTATTTATGATTTTACCTTATTTTCCACATTACCTGTTGGATCGGGTGGTAAGGGTTCTCCTATCTAGGTAGATTAGAATAGGTGCCCGCACGGTCTGATAATTGGGTCGTGATAGATGGTATCAAAGTCTAGGTTACCGATCTCTCAGTACGAGAGAAAAATGTTGAATAGAGTCCTGTGGATTGGTGTGTTGATGTCCAAATCTAATTTTTGGGGAACTATGAAGCATTCTAGGAAATGATTCCACTTTTTTCACTCCTTTTGTGCAGTTGTTACTTGCTTGTATGGGTTGAGTGCAATTGGTATCTCTTGATCCCATTGGTATCTCAACAAGGTAAAGGATGTAATTCAACCTCAGTTTGAATGTCACAAGCAAGGGACGATTAGAACCAGAAAGGTTCAATTGTTATCTGTCCTAGGAGGCTATGTAAAGGTATGGATGAATCAGCTAACGGTCATCTATGAGGCAAATAAAAGGTAATGAAACTGATTTGATTGAGTGTTGAATCTTGAGACTTTAGATTGTGCTTATGTGTATTGATGTTGCATGAGTGACTGCAAATGTATGGTGTGTAATTGTTTGAATTGCTGTGAATATTGTGGTCATGAAAAGGTCATAATTTGATTTTGTGCGCTTTGGTTTGTAACAACCTTCTATATGTACTTAAATTGATCAGTAAAGTGGTATTACAGTTCAGAAATGGACTTTCCATTGGTATAAATGGTAAGGGAACAAGGCTTGTGACTGTAAGGAAAATCCAATTTCAGGACAGTCGGGATTGGTTGGGAACTACATGGGAAAATGGCCATTATTGCTTGATAGCGGGAATTGCAGTAAGGAAATTTTTGTGGTAACTCATGATTGTGACTTAAGGAAATCTATTTCGGCTTTAAAATTATGATTGCCTTAATGATAAATTGTGGTATTCCTTAAGTTGAATGGTTTGCATTACATTCAAGTATAGGCTTACCGTTGATATAGATAGTAAGGGAAAAGAAGAGATTGATGACTGTAGGTAAGCTCCGGTTTTGGGACAGTCAGGATTGGTTGGGAACCATAGAAATGAAAAAAAAGGACTAGTAGTGTACGATAGCAGGAATGTGTTATTGTGTGTGGTTCTGGTGTGTTCCATAACTGATTTTATGATTATATGGTGCTAAATTCTCAACTATGCATAGTTGAGGTTGGTCTTGAGGTTATGTTTTAAGACCGTAACGTGTTTTCATGTGTTAATGTTGAAAACAGGGAAGGGAATGTGAGAATTTTTTAGAGAATGGTAAATTTTCTAGGCTGCTACTTTTAGGGGTTGCCATAGCGGTTTGCAAGCCGCTATAGCAGGATGGACAAGGCATATTCTTGTCCTGTTTTTCCCTGTTTGTTTTTCTTTCCCTAGTAATTTTAAATTGCTAATTGAGCTGCGAGCTATTGCAGGAATTATTTAGCATCCATGCGCGATAAGAGGAATGGGTAGATATGATAGCTGAGGTATTGGTAAAATATTGATTGACCATTGGTGAGAATAGTCACCCATGTAGAATTTGGCAAAAAATGACCCGTAATTGACTGAGTAGTGCTAGACACTACTCATAGGCTTATGTTATGAGGGTGATTATTAGCTGGTTTATTATTGCTGATCCTTAGTGTTAGGGTTAGTTGAGAGAGTGAGGTTATTAAATGGATTCTTTAACATTGTTATCCCTCTTGTCGGTTATGATAATACCTGGTGTTACTGCTCATTGAGTGATGCGGGTGTGCTTGCTATACCTTTGGTTAGGGTGTAAGTGCCTGGGTAGAATCTCCCCTACGATGAGAGTTGACAAAAAATCTCAAGCTAGGATGAGTTCCAATGGAATTTTGGTGTTGTGTGGTTTAAAGATACTTGGTGTCTCGGGGCGTAGTGTTGATAGGAGTAAGGTGATACCATGATGTGCGAGGGGCATAGTATCCCATAGAAGATTAGGAATGGAGTTCAAGTTAATAGATCTCTAGGTATAACATTTAACATAAAAAGATCTAGTCCTCGTGGCATGGGAAATTGTTTCATTCGTTAAGTGTGAATTTCATTCACTCCAGTGTTTTGACAAGGCCCCGGATTTCTTGGGCACTCGAGGAGGGATAATCTAATTAGCCTTGTGCAGCCTGAAGGAAGGAATTCCTTGATAGAGCGAGAGTCAATTAAATTCCTATTAAGATGGGCACACCGAGGGGTTTGAAAGTTCAATGGCATGCGTAAGACTTTATTCACGCTGTCATGGTAGACCGTTAAGGTTCTGGGAGCGGGCTCCTTCTTCTTCTTCTGCCTTAGAGATCATTCGGAGAGGAATGATGAGTAAATTAGTATTTGTTGTAATGACCTATTCAGTCATTACTAAAAAGGCAACTCGTTATGGATGAGCTATTCTTGCAAAGAGCGGGTTAGAAAAACTTCTGGATTGAGGAGTTGGAAAATTTAGACTAGGCTAGTCTTGGACAGATTCTGAGCGAGATAGGGTCTAGGGAAATTCGGGAAAGGATTGGGTAAAATGTCTAAAGTTTAGCTAGTTTTTCTATTATCTAAGGCGTTAAGGAGTCAGTAGGATTTTTCAGAAGTGAATATGGGTGAGTAAAACTCTCGATATCGAAGTCGACGTCAAAGGGTTGGTTTTGAATGTCAGGATTTCAAAGTGTGTTATAAAATAGGTAATTTTAGGGGATTCCCAAGGTTTTGTCCCGTATCAACTGCTATATAGTGGTTGACACTGCGTTATAATGACGATCGCCATAGCTGAGAAATTTCCGCTATAGTGGAACTCAAAGGCGGTCAACCCACTATAGCGGGTGACTTTCGCTATGGTGGTACTTCTATAGTGGTAATTAGGCTGCTATAGCAAGAAAGACAGGATCAGAAAACCCAAAATGAGTTTTATAATTTCATTCTCTCCTCTTCAGCCCCAAGAACAGACGAGGGTTACTCCAAAAACCCTCCTAGACGAGGGTTAATCCGTCATGATTCTCAGAATCCTGGTTGTGGATTTAGCTACTCATGATCATAAGAATGCAATTAGAATTTTTTGAAAAATTCATAATCATATACTTACGAGATGAAATAAAGAAATCCAGAATCTTGAATTATTAAAGAAGAATCAATAACCAAGAACCAATGGATGAATTAATCTCTCAAAATAAAGAACAATGTAATACCAGTGTTTTCAAGTTGGTTCTCTAACCAAAAGTACATAACGTTGAAATAAAACCTTAAGGAAAGTATTAATAGACAACAAATCCTATTCTAAGTAGACTAGGAAAACATAGTCGCGTCAGTGATCATGAGTTGGTTAACGACCCGTCATTCTAAATGACGGTTCGTGGTTTGCTGAGGTAAACCGTGATTTTGATAAGTCAAACTTCCCTGTTTTTGAGAAACCATTGATGGAACCATGAGTCGTTATTTCAATCTACGGCCAGTTAATTGACCAGTGGTTTTGTGCTCTATTTTGCACCTCCTCAAATGAATTATCACTGGTCAAAGGATGGGTACGTGGTCTTGATTCACGACCAGCAGACTTACTTATGGTTTTGAGCTGCCATTTTGCATGTCTACAGATGATCGTTTCCATGAGTAACAACACTGGTCTTCATTTAGAACTACACCTGGTGAATCGACTCGTGGTTTTCAACTTGTACTTAGAACCTCTGCAGAAGTCAATTTCCACGAGTAACATCACTATCAATGGTTTGAAACCACAACCAGTCGAGTGACTTGTGATTTGGCCTTCACACTTGCAATCCTGTAGCTTTTTTTCATTTTTAACAGGACGGGTATGTGGTTTGAAACCACAACAAGTCATCCCACTCGTTATTCCTTACTTCAGACAACTTTCACTATAAATTCTAACTTTTTGGTTGCTGACCTATTTTCCTAAACACTTCACAAAAACCATCAAATCTACCAATAAAATTCTAAAGAACATACAATAATTCTAAGTTTTAAGTGTCAAAAGTGCCATAAATCCATGGCACATCAGCTACCATGGAAATTCCTTTAGTGATGATGAGGATAATGAAGCAGAAATAAAGTATCAATCCCTGATAGCAAAGGAGGAATTAGACTCAGAAGACATCTTGGCATTAGACTAGAGTCTAAATATGACGATGGTGAAACATATGCCATTGAGATCAAGAATGACTATGAAGATCTCCATAACCCACAGGAGAAAAAAGATAAATCATATACTGTTATTGATTCAAATCTTAAAAATCAAAGAAAAGATCAAAAGAGAGAAGATCAAGAGAACCAGAAAGCTAAAAATTTAAAGAAACGAGTTTACTCACTAAGTTATGAACTTGAGATAGTGAAAGAGAAACTCGCATCAGCTCTCTTGGAAACCAGAAAGTGGGCCAAGAAGACTCTTAGGCATCAAAGGAGCAAGCATAAAATAATCAAACGAGAACTACATGTAAATAATAAGATGTTACAAGAAAAGCTTAAACAAAGAAAAATCTGAAGTCCAGAGATCTCTTCACAATATGATACACATTTTCCTTACGTGAAATCATCTTTCCACCAAATGCTCTAAAATAGGTGCTTGACCATGATACATATATTCCTTACATGAAATCATCTTTCCACTAGATGCTCTGAAATAGGTGCTCGACCAGGTAGAAAGTAAGACAAAGTGGAAGAAAGAAACCTGATCCTTCTTCAACAAAAAAAGGCCAGCTGATACAAGTGAGGGTATTCAACCTATGCTCCCCATAGAAGAAATAAACCCAAGAATGCTTGGATTTCTAATATCAACCATTGATCAGGTTGAAAGGGACAAGGTATAAAAAACAAGTGCATGTATAGAGATCTTGACACATGACATAGAAAAGAAAAATATTTTCTCCTACTGAAATCCCAATAAGAGGGAGTTTTGGGTACATACAAAGGGAGGAAATCCACTCCCAAAAGAAGATGACAAGAAGATTAGTAGTGAAGAAGTGTCATAGAAAGATGATGAAAGAAACAAGATTTTGGGTCGTGATAGTCCTCTAATGCTTGCCCACAGATGTATGTTGAGAAATATGAAAATTTAGATTTATTCAAAATATAATATGAAGGGATACACATCTCTTTCACAAGAATCACTATACAAATCCCTATTTTGATAATACAATTCTTTCTTCTCAATCCCCTTCTCTTTCTTTTAATAATTATTTCCTAGACACATGGCAAGCCTTCTGTTGATATCAAGTTGATTCCAAATTATTGACTCTTTTAAACTTAAAGTTGATGGTTGTAGCGAAGGTAACTCCGATAGTACAGGAAGAAGTGGTATACTTGGAAACAACCATGGCCACATGATCATGGCTTTTTCTGCATATTTTGGTTGTTGTACCAATAATTCAGTCAATATTTAAGCCCTCAAAATTGCTTTAAAAATGTTCCTTGAACATGGTTTTAACATTTGACAATGAACAAATGGTTGCATGAATATTTTATAAGCAAATGATCAAAAAAAGGAAAACATATAGTAACTATTAGTTTTCCAATTTTAATATCTACCTTGCAATTTCACAAGTTACCCATAGTTTATTATAGGAAATAATAGTGTACATATCACTTCTGCTAGACTAGTGAGTAGGTCCATTATGTTTATAAAGGGTGGTCAAAGGAATTATAATAAATTGTATGGACCCAACATCCTTCTAAGAACCTCCCACAGCCTAATCGTATTGACTCTACGGTTATGTGCACTCTATATGCTATGCAAAACTATGGGTCCTATATTGTACTCCTCCATTCTTATCAAGACTTTTCAAAATTATGCTTTGCCTGGTCAATATTTATAGCAACAACTTGCTCAAGTAGAGGCAACCCATCTTCTAGGCTATCAAAGTAATAAAATGTATAGGTACCTAGCAGTTGTGTAATGTAATCAATTTCTTGCAGATGAAACCATTCTATAGAAATAATTTCACGATCATCAATGTCTCTTAATTGATAGCGGCTAGCCTCCAATTGCAGGAACTAATTAAAAGGTCTTAACAATACTAGTCTTCATAACTCTTGCACCTGCAATTATAACATGCATTAATAAATGCATTATAGCAAGATCACATATATGTCATCGCATCACTCCTCGAGATGAAATATGAGATAGATAAACGATGATTTTCATTAAGAAAAGGAAAAATCCAGAAAAATATGAACATCTGATCTAGCCAAGTTATTTTATTTCTGGTGTGATTATGGCTAATTTACATACACATATAGCCAAACAAAAATAATATTGAAAATATTATCAATGGGATATACAACAAAAAAGAAAACCATCAGTAGAAAAGACTTAGACTGAATAAATACTTTTTAGTGGCCTTCTTGATCCATTTGCCAATAAAATATTCTCAAAAATACTTTCTAAGATAGATAATGGTAGACCTGAAAGTAAGATTTTGACCATCCTGTTATTTTTGTAAATTTATTTATACAAAAAATATATCGATCGTAAAGGTATACAAGAACACTATGATAGCATAAATTCATGAAAGTATTTACACTTTGGGGATTATTCACATTGAAACAATGAAAAAGAAAGAAGATGGGTTCATGTGTATTAACTCCCATATTTTTGAGCCGCTATCAATGCGGTGGATCTCTTTCAACTAATCGATCTTCATGATTTATTACGTAAATTTTCCAATCCACACACCACTTTCAATGACCACTTTTAGTCATGAATATTAAACACTAATCAATAAGTTCAATCTAAATGTTCTATTCAATAAAATAATTAATGCATGCAATTGTCCTTTTTAATAAATACACAGTTCTGATACATGAATACTAACATGCTCATAAACTGTTTGTTATAATATAAAGTAGATTTCTTGTCGTCAAAATATCTTCGAAACCCTTGTTATTCCCTAAGTCTACCAATAAAAAATTGCATGATAAGAAATGAATGAATTATAAAAATATCCTAAGTCTCACATAACCTCTCAAAGATAAATATAGATGCCTCTATGGCTATTCACAAGACTATACTAGACATCTTTTAAAACTCATAATATATGTGAACCTAGTGCCTGATACCACTTGTCATGACCCAAAATCTCCTAAGGTCGTGATTGCACCTACACTCCAATCAAGTAGGTAAATAATTTTGAGTTTTAATCGATTTCTATTATTGAAAAGCATAAAGTAAACATTCAAACATTATAAGTCATAAAGGCATCTAATATAGCGACCCTCTTGGGAGAATACCGTGCTTCCAAAATAAAACAAATACATATTTATAGCATTTAAAAAGACTTCATTTAAGACATATTAATCATCTTTATTTATATAGCAGAATTAGGCCCGTTCAAAAAGAGTTAGATGTATAGTATTTTGACATCTAATAATTCATATAATTCAAAATAAAGACAATATAGGAGTTTCAATTCACGATGATGGGCCTTACAAAAATAATTGAGCATGTACCTTATGGAAAGTCATTATTTTTTTCCATTTAAACACAACTGTAGGATCATTTTGTACATCATCTTCAAACTTTCAAATGCTAAAGGAAATACTAGTTTCTTCCATTATGCAAATTATAAACTAAAATGTGACTTTAATACATTGTAAGACCTGAGTTTACACACCTTAAAATAGAGAACACGACACCAAATTCAAGTTTACAATTTACAGTACTACAATAAAATAAGCCTCCAAAATTTACATATACAAGTGCAACATAGGGATCATGTACAAGTCCCAAAATTACTAAAAAATATAGATGTCTATATGAAAATGTGATCTTCTAAAATCTCCAAAAAGTCTACTTCAAGTGGCCATCTTCAATTATTCTCCCGAGTGTCACCTATGATAAAAAATAACTTATCGCTAAGCACAAGGCTTAGTGGTGTATAAAGTTTGAGGTTGGAGCCATAAATTTCTCAAATTCCCTTCTAAATTAGTGGTAGATCAATATAACATATTGTAACGACCTGTTTAGTCATTATAAAAAGTCACCTCATTATGGGTGAGTTATTCGTGCAAAGAGCGGATTAAAAAAACTTTGGGGTTGGGGAGTTGGAAAATTTGGACTAGGCTAGTCTTGGGCGGATTCTGAGCGAGGTAGGTCTAGGGTATCTGGGAAAGGAATGAGTAAAATATCTAAGGTTGAGCTAATTTTTCCATTATCTAAGTTGTTAAGGAGTCCGTAGGACTTTTCGAAAGTAAATTTGGGTGAGTAGAATTTTCGATATCGAAGTCAACGTGAAAGGGTTAGTTCAAAACGTCAGAATTTTGAAGTGTGTTGTAAAGTGGGTAATTTTGGGGGATTTCCCGAGGTTTTGAGCTATAGCGATGACCACTATAACAGAGAAATTTCTGCTATAGCAAAAGTCAAAGGCGGTCATCTAGCTATAGCAGGCGACTTCCACTACGGTGGTACCATTATAGCGGTAATAAGGCTGCTATAGCGGAAAGACGGGATCAAAAAATCCAAAATGTGTTTTATAATTTCATTATCTCCCCTTCATCCCTACGAACAGATGATGGTTACTCCAAAAACCCTCCTAGGCTTCTCCAAAGCTTGGGATCCATGGGAAGAAGGGATACTAGCTAAAAGGACGGAAAACCATGGATTTGGGCTTGTCAATCGTCAAGGAACACCTTCATGGAGTTAGAAAATGCGTTTACAACTACTTGGAATCTAGGCAGTCTAGGTTTTCTTCATATTAAGTAGATATTGACCTGCTTTCATTTCGTATTATTGTATAGACGAAAAGGATAAATCATGCTTAGGCCTTCGGGCATGGAGTCTGAAGGAACATTGTATGGTTTTGTTGGTTTATTGATTAGGATTGATAATTCCAGGGTGATGCATCTTTATTCTGGGTTATTTATGATTATTATGTATAGTATGATAATGGAATCCCAGGACTAGAGTGTCGAGAAGGTTCGGAGAATCAAAAATGCTTTGGATAGTTAAATGACTAGAAAAAGAGGAGTTTTTGGAAATAACTTGGTATAAAAGAGTAGAATAAAAGGAATGGTTGAATTTTCAAGGTTAGGGGAGGTCTTCCCCATGTTGTATCTGTCTTAGGAAAAGCCATAAATTGATGTAGCTACTAGTTATGTGTCAAAAGGGGGTGAACAGGGATTTAGTCTTCGGACAGGATTCAAGATTGAGTTGTGTACCTAGGTTTGAGGGTATGTGTTGGTTATTATTTCCCAATATGCAATATGTGTTCATGTACTATCCCTTAGTATTGTGTGAGTTGCATGCTTAGGGAATGGGATTATGAATGTCTACTTATCCGGTTATCAGTCTTGTGAAATGAACTTGTTTTATTTCTTGTTGGTTTACAAGTACACTTTTGTTCATTATTTGTTGATTGGTTGGATTTTGTGTGACATTTGGTTAGCTCGGGTACCATGCCTGGTACAGGTTACTTATTGGTTGGCTTAGGTACCATGCCAGGTACAGGTTACTTATTGGTTGGCTCGGTACCACGCCTAGTACAAGTTACTTATTGGTTGGCTCGGGTACCACACCTGGTACATGTTACTTATTGGTTGGCTCAGGTTCCATGCCTGGTACATGTTACTTATTGGTTAGCTCAGGTACCACTCCTGTGACAGCATTCCTAATGGTTGTCTCGGGTACCACGCCTGGTACCAGTTTGATTTCCTTGCTTTGATTTTATTCTTTCGATGGTCCCATGAGTGGACCAGGTTGTATTCTTGAATTGTGATTATTACATATGGTCTGTGAGAGGCCAAATGATTATATTTAAATATGATATTGGTCTTAGTGTAGACCGGGATTGCATGTTAACACTAGGTGTTGGTATATGGATCCTTGGTGGGTCCAAGAAGGATAAAAAGGAAATATGCTATTGTTACTTACTCATTGTTTAAGTTGGTTGTTAAACTTATTCCATGTGATTGGTAAGTTTAGAAGGAAGACTAAGAGTCTGAAATTGTATTGTTATGAGTCTAATTGTTACTTACTATCCTTCACATGTTGGGTTCCTGAGAGGGCTGGAAATTATTAGTATTTGACATATAGTTGGTCATTGAAGGGCTTGGATAGTGTGCTTAACTTATAAGATGTATTTTCTGTGAATTGGGATCGTATATTATTGGCATAGATGATATACTAGGATCCTTGTTTGGTCTAGGTTATGTAAAAAGGATACATGTTTGTTGTCACTGAGAATTGTCAATGTCGTTTAGACCTATTATGTGCGGTTGATAAGCTAAGGAAGATACTTGTGGCCTGGTTATAATGTTGGTTGTTTTTACTTGTAGAGTATGGCCCTGGGGGTCATTAGAGCAGTTTTGTACTAGTAGGCAGCAATACAATAGGTATGGTCTACGTTACTAAGTAGTGGGGTTTACTCTGGGTTGTTGAGTCATAGTGGTTGACTTCGGTAAGGGGATGGTAGTACAGGTATAGTCATAGATGTCGAGAAATGACAAGTATGACTTGGGAAGTCTAGGTGACATGGTGAATTAGAAAGCTAGGTGACAAGGTGACTTGGGAATTCTAGGTGACAAGGTAACCTGGGAAGTCTAGGTGTCAATGTGACTTGGGAAGTCTAGGTGACAAGGTGACTTAGGAAATCTAGGTGTCAAGGTGACTTGGGAAGTCTAGGAGACAAGGTGACTTGAGAAGTTTAAGGGTTAAGGTGACTTGGGAATGTCATAAGGGTCGGAGCATAGCGTCTCATAGTGGTGGAGTTGGCAGCGGAAGAGATGTTTGAGTTGATATTGGGTTTTTGTAAGGTGAATGTTAAAAGGTCAAGTATTGTAATTAATTATGCATTTCCCTTGATTTCTTATATGATGGTATGGACTGGATTAAGGTCGACTGATGATGCCTACCAGTATGTGTGTTTGTACTGATTCTACTCTTGCTATACCTTTTTGGGTATAGTCTGATTGCAGGATCAGTCATGTTTCATAGGTATAGGATGACAGTGATCTTCAACAGCTTCTACTCTTGTTTCCATGGTGGAAATTGTGTCTTTTTACATTCTATTTTACTCCTGTAGTAACTCTTGTACGCCTAGGGAGGGTGTTTTTATTTTAAAAAAGGTTTTCCACATTAAATTGTAAATGTTTTCATGTATTAAAGGAGTTATTTATGATTTTACCTTATTTTCCACTTTACCTATTGGATCGGGTGGTAAGGGTTCTCCTATCTAGGTAGATTAGAATAGGTGCCCACACGGTCTGATTGTTGGGTCGTGATAGATGGTATCAAAGTCTAGGTTACCGATCTCCCAGTACGAGAGAAAAATATCGAATAGAGTCCTGTGGATTGGTGTGTTGATTTCCAAATCTAATCTTTGGGGAACTATGAAGCATTCTAGGAAATGATTTCACTTCTTTCACTCTTTTTGTGCAGATGTTACTTGCTTGTATGGGTTGAGTGTAATTGGTATCTCTTGATCCCATTGGTATCTCAACAGGGTAAAGGATGTCATTCAACCTCAGTTTGAATTGCACAAGCAAGGGACAATTGGAACCAGGAAGTTTCAATTGGTATCTGTCCTAGGAGGCTATGTAAAGGTATGGATGAATTAGCTAACGGTCATCTATGAGGCCAATAAAAGGTAATGAAACTGATTTGATTGAGTGTTGAATCTTAAGACTTCAGATTGTGCTTATGTGTA
Organism: Jaltomata sinuosa; assembly: GCA_003996215.1. Classification (NCBI taxonomy): domain Eukaryota; kingdom Viridiplantae; phylum Streptophyta; class Magnoliopsida; order Solanales; family Solanaceae; genus Jaltomata; species Jaltomata sinuosa. The sequence goes on from QJPP01005002.1 coordinate 53,559, forward strand.
TTGATGTTGCATGAGTGACTGCAAATGTATGGTGTGCAATTGTTTGAATTGCTATGAATATTGTGGTCATGAAAAGGTCATAACTTGATTTTGTGCGCTTTGGTTTGTAACAACCTTCCATGTGTACTTAAATTGATCAGTAAAGTGGTATTACAATTCAGAAATGGACTTTCCATTGGTATAAATGGTAAGGGAAAAAGGCTTATGACTGTAAGGAAAATCCAATTTCAGGACAGTCGGGATTGGTTGGGAACTACAGGGGGAAAGGGCTATTATTGCTTGATAGCGGGAATTGCAGTAAGGAAATTTTTGTGGTAACTCATGATTGTGACTTAAGGAAATCTATTTCGGCTTTAAAATTATGATTGCCTTAATGATAAATTGTGGTATGACTTAAGTGGAATGGTTTGCATTACATTCAAGTATAGATATATATGGTAAGGGAAAAAAAGAGATTGATGCCTGTAGGTAAGCTCCGGTTTTGGGACAGTCAGGATTGGTTGGGAACCATAGAAATTAAAAAAAGGACTAGTAGTGTACGATAGCAGGAATGTGTTATTGTGTGTGATTCTGGTGTGTTCCATAACTGATTTTATGATTATATGGTGCTAAATTCTCAACTATGCATAGTTGAGGTTGGTCTTGAGGTTATGTTTTAAGACCGTAACGTGTTTTCATGTGTTAATGTTGAAAACAGGGAAGGGAATGTGAGATTTTTTTAGAGAATGGTAAATTTTCTAGGCTGCTACTTTTAGGGGTTGCCATAGCGGTTTGCAAACCGCTATAGCAGGATGGACAGGGCATATTTTTGTCCTATTTTCCCCTGTTTGTTTTTCTTTTCCTAGTAATTTTAAATTGCTAATTGAGCTGCGAGCTATTGCAGGAATTATTTAGCATCCATGCGCGATAAGAGGAATGAGTAGATATGATAGCTGAGGTATTGGTAAAATATTGATTGACCATTGGTGAGAATAGTCACCCATGTAGAAATTTGCAAAAATGACCTGTAATTGACTGAGTAGTGCTAGACACTACTCATAGGCTTATGTTATGAGGGTGATTATTAGCTGGTTTATTATTGATGATCCTTAGTGTTAGGGTCAGTTGAGAGAGTGAGGTTATTAAATGGATTCTTTAACATTGTTATCCCTCTTGTCGGTTATGATAATACCTGGTGTTACTGCTCATTGAGTGATGCGGTGTGCTTGCTATTTCTTTGGTTATGGTGTAAGTGCCTGGGTAGAATCTCCCCTACGATGAGAGTTGACAAAAAATCTCAAGCTAGGATGAGTTCCAATGGAATTTTGGTGTTGTGTGGTTTAAAGATACTTGGTGTCTCGGGGCGTAGTGTTGATAGGAGTAAGGTGATACCATGATGTGCGAGGGGCATAGTATCCCATAGAAGATTAGGAATGGAGTTCAAGTTAATAGATCTCTAGGTATAACATTTAACATTAAAGGATCTAGTCCTCGTGGCATGGGAAATTGTTTCATTTGTTAAGTGTGAATTTCTCTCACTCCGGTGTTTTGACAAGGCCCCAGATTTCTTGGGCACTCGAGGAGGGATAATCTAATTAGCCTTGTGCAGCCCGAAGGAAGGAATTCCTTGATAGAGCGAGAGTGAATTAAATTCCTATTGAGATGGGCATACCGAGGGGTTTGAAAGTTCAATGGCATGCGTAAGACTTTATTCACGCTATCATGGTAGACCGTTAAGGTTCAGGGGGCGGGCTCCTTCTTCTCCTTTTGCCTTAGAGATCATTCGGGGATGAATGATGGGTAAATTAGTATTTGTTGTAATGACCTATTCAGTCGTTACTAAAAAGGCACATCGTTATGGGTGAGATATATTTGCAAAGAGCGGGTTAGAAAAACTTCTGGATTGAGGAGTTGGAAAATTTAGACTAGGCTAGTCTTGGACAGATTCTGAGTGAGATAGGGTCTAGGGAAATTCGGGAAAGGATTGGGTAAAATGTCTAAAGTTGAGCTAATTTTTCTATTATCTAAGGCGTTAAGGAGTCAGTAGGATTTTTCAGAAGTGAATATGGGTGAGTAAAACTCTCGATACCGAAGTCGACGTCAAAGGGTTGGTTTGGAATGTCAGGATTTCAAAGTGTGTTATAAAATAGGTAATTTTAGGGGATTCCCAAGGTTTTGTCCCGTATCAACTGCTATATAGTGGTTGACACTGTGTTATAATGACGATCGCCATAGCTGAGAAATTTCTGCTATAGCGGAACTCAAAGGCGGTCAACCCACTATAGCGGGTGACTTCCGCTATGGTGATACTTCTATAGTGGTAATTAGGCTGCTATAGCAGAAAGACAGGATCAGAAAACCCAAAATGAGTTTTATAATTTCATTCTCTCCTCTTCAGCTCCAAGAACAGACGAGGGTTACTCCAAAAACCCTCCTAGGCTGCTCCCAAACTTGGAAGCCATGGGGAGGAGGAATTCCAGCTAAAATAACGCGAAACCACAAATTCGGGCTTGTTAATTATCAAGAAATGCCTTTATGGAGCCAAAAAATGCGTGTACAACTGCTTGGCATCCATGTAGGCTATGCTTTCTTCACCTTGAGTAGATATTGACCTGCTTTCATTTCGTATTATTGTATAAACGGAAAGGAGAAATCATGCTTAGGCCGTCAGGCAAGGAGTCTGAAGGAACATTGTATGGTTTGGTTGGCTTATTAATTAGGGATTGATAATGTCGGGGTGATGTGTCTTTATTCTGGGTTATTTATGATTAATATGTATAGTATGATGAGGAAATCTCAGTTCTAGAGTGTCGGGAAGGTTCGGGGAACCAGAAATGTTTTGGATAGTTAAATGACTAGAATGAGGGAGTCTTTGGAAATGAATTGGTATAAAAGAGTAGAATAATAAGAATGGTTGAATTACCAAGGTTAAGGGAGGTCTTCCCCATGTTGTATCTGTCTTAGGAGTAGCCCAGAATTGATGTAGCTACTAGATATGTGTCAAAAAGAAGTAAATGGGGATTTAGTCTTTAGACGAGATTCAAGATTTAGTTGTGTACCTGGGGTTGTGGTAAGTGTTGGTTATTGTTTCCCAATATGCAATATGTGTTCATGTACTACCACTTAGTATTTTGTGATTTGCATGCTTAGGGAATGGGATTATGAATGTCTACTTATCCGGTTATCAATCTTGTGAAATGAACTTGTGTTGTTGCTTGTTGGTTTACAAGTATGCTTTGGTTCATTGATTGTTGATTGGTTGGATTTTGTGTGATATTCGGTTGGCTCGGGTACAACGCTTGGTACAAGTTACTTATTGGTTGGCTCGGGTACCACGCCTGATACAGGTTACTTATTGGTTGGCTCGGGTACTACGCCTGGTACAGGTTACTTATTGGTTGGCTCAGGTACCACGCCTGGTACAAGTTACTTATTGGTTGGCTCAGGTGGAATGCCTAGTATAGGTTACTTATTGGTTGGCTCGGGTACCACACCTGGTATATGTTACTTATTGGTTGGCTCGGGTTCCATGCCTGGTACATGTTACTTATTGGTTGGCTCAGGTTCCATGCCTGGTACATGTTACTTATTGGTTAGCTCAGGTATCACTCCTGGTACAGGATTCATAATGGTTGTCTCGGGTACCACGCCTGGTACCAGTTTGATTTCCTTGCTTTGATTTTATTCTTTCGATGGACCCATGAGTGGACCAGGTTGTATTCTTGAATTGTGATTATTACATATGGTCTGTGAGAGGCCAACTGATTATATTTAAATATGATATTGGTCTTAGTGTAGACCGGGATTGCATGTTAACACTAGGTGTTGGTATATGGATCCTTGGTGGGTCCAAGAAGGATAAAAAGGGAATATGCTATTGTTACTTACTCATTGTTTAAGTTGGTTGTTAAAATTATTCCATGTGATTGGTAAGTTTAGAAGGAAGACTGAGAGTCTGAAATTGTATTGTTATGAATCTAATTGTTACTTACTATCTTTCACATGTTGGGTTCCTGAGAGGGCTGGAAATTATTAGTATTTGACATATAGTTGGTCATTGAAGGGCTTGGATAGTGTGCTTAACTTATAAGATGTTTTTTCTGTGAATTGGGATCGTATATTATTGGCATAGATGATGTACTAGGATCATTTTTTGGTCTGGGTTATGTAAAAAGGATACATGTTTGTTGTCACTGAGAATTGTCAATGTCGTTTAGACCTATTATGTGCGGTTGATAAGCTAAGGAAGAGACTTGTGGCCTGGTTATAATATTGGTTGTTTTTACTTGTAGAGTATGGCCCTGGGGGTCATTAGAGCAGTTTTGTACTAGTAGGCAACAATACAATAGGTATGGTCTACGTTACTAAGTAGTGGGGTTTACTCTGGGTTGTTGAGTCATAGTGGTTGACTTCGGTAAGGGGATGGTAGTACAGGTATAGTCATAGATGTCGAGAAATGACAAGTATGACTTGGGAAGTCTAGGTGACAAGGTGAATTAGAAAGCTAGGTGTCAAGGTGACTTGGGAATTCTAGGTGACAAGGTAACTTAGGAAGTCTAGGTGTCAATGTGACTTGGGAAGTCTAGGTGACAAGGTGACTTAGGAAATCTAGGTGTCAAGGTGACTTGGTAAGTCTAGGAGACAAGGTGACTTGAGAAGTTTAAGGGTTAAGGTGACTTGGGAATGTCATAAGGGTCGGAGCATAGCGTCTCATAGTGGTGGAGTTGGCAGCGGAAGATATAGGCAGGTTTGAGTTGATATTGGGTTTTTGTAAGGTGAATGTTAAAAGGTCAAGTATTGTAATTAATTATGCATTTCCCTTGATTTCTTATATGATGGTATGGACTGGATTAAGGTCGACTGATGATGCCTACCAGTACGTGTGTTTGTACTGATTCTACTCTTGCTATACCTTTTTGGGTATAGTCTGATTGCAGGATCAGTCATGTTTCATAGGTGTAGGATGACAGTGATCTTCAACATCTTCTACTCTTGTTTCCATGGTGGAAGTTGTGTCTTTTTACATTCTATTTTACTCCTGTTGTAGCTCTTGTACACCTAGGGAGGGTGTTTTTATTTTAAAAGAGGTTTTCCACATTAAATTGTAAATGTTTTCATGTATTAAAGGAGTTATTTATGATTTTACCTTATTTTCCACTTTACCTGTTGGATCGGGTGGTAAGGGTTCTCCTATCTAGGTAGATTAGAATAGGTGCCTGCACGGTCTGATTGTTGGGTCGTGATAGATGGTATCAAAGTCTAGGTTACCGATCTCCCAGTACGAGAGAAAAATGTCGAATAGAGTCCTGCGGATTGGTGTGTTGATGTCCAAATCTAATCTTTGGGGAACTATGAAGCATTCTAGGAAATGATTCCACTTCTTTCACTCCTTTTGTGCAGTTGTTACTTGCTTGTATGGGTTGAGTGAAATTGGTATCTCTTGATCCCATTGGTATCTCAACAGGGTAAAGGATGTCATTCAACCTCAGTTTGAATGGCACAAGCAAGGGACGATTGGAACCAGGAAGGTTCAATTGGTATCTGTCCTAGGAGGCTATGTAAAGGTATGGATGAATCAGCTAACTGTCATCTATGAGGCAAATAAAAGGTAATGAAACTGATTTGATTGAGTGTTGAATCTTAAGACTTATGTGTATTGATGTTGCATTAGTGACTGCAAATGTATGGTGTGCAATTGTTTGAATTGCTATGAATATTGTGGTCATGAAAAGGTCATAACTTGATTTTGTGCGCTTTGGTTTGTAACAACCTTCTATGTGTACTTAAATTGATCAGTAAAGTGGTATTACAGTTCAGAAATGGACTTTCCATTGGTATAAATGGTAAGGGAACAAGGCTTATGAATGTAAGGAAAATACAATTTCAGGACAGTCGGGATTGGTTGGGAACTACAGGGGAAAAGGGCCATTATTGCTTGATAGCGGGAATTGCAGTAAGGAAATTTTTGTGGTAACTCATGATTGTGACTTAAGAAAATCTATTTCGGCTTTAAAATTATGATTGCCTTAATGATAAATTGTGGTATGCCTTAAGTGGAATGGTTTGCATTACATTCAAGTATAGGCTTACCGTTGATATAGATGGTAAGGGAAAAAAAGAGATTGATGACTGTAGGTAAGCTCCGGTTTTGGGACAGTCAGGATTGGTTGGGAACCATAGAAATGAAAAAAAAGGACTAGTAGTGTACGATAGCAGGAATGTGTTATTGTGTGTGATTCTGGTGTGTTCCATAACTGATTTTATGATTATATGGTGCTAAATTCTCAACTATGCATAGTTGAGGTTGGTCTTGAGGTTATGTTTTAAGACCGTAACGTGTTTTCATGTGTTAATGTTGAAAACAGGGAAGGGAATGTGAGATTTTTTTAGAGAATGGTAAATTTTCTAGGCTGCTACTTTTGGGGGTTGCCATAGCGGTTTGCAAGCCGCTATAGCAGGATGGACAGGGCATATTTTTGTCCTATTTTCCCCTGTTTGTTTTTCTTTTCCTAGTAATTTTAAATTGCTAATTGAGCTGCGAGCTATTGCAGGAATTATTTAGCATCCATGCGCGATAAGAGGAATGGGTAGATATGATAGCTGAGGTATTGGTAAAATATTGATTGACCATTGGTGAGAATAGTCACCCATGTAGAATTTTGCAAAAATGACCCGTAATTGACTGAGTAGTGCTAGACACTACTCACAGGCTTATGTTATGAGGGTGATTATTAGCTGGTTTATTATTGATGATCCTTAGTGTTAGGGTCAGTTGAGAGAGTGAGGTTATTAAATGGATTCTTTAACATTGTTATCCCTCTTGTCGGTTATGATAATACCTGTTGTTACTGTTCATTGAGTGATGCAGGTATGCTTGCTATTTCTTTGGTTAGGGTGTAAGTGCCTGGGTAGAATCTCCCCTACGATGAGAGCTGGAAAAAAATCTCAAGCTAGGATGAGTTCCAATGGAATTTTGGTGTTGTGTGGTTTAAAGATACTTGGTGTCTCGGGGTGTAGTGTTGATAGGAGTAAGGTGATACCATGATGTGCGAGGGGCATAGTATCCCATAGAAGATTAGGAATGGAGTTCAAGTTAGTAGATCTCTAGGTATAACATTTAACATAAAAGGATCTAGTCCTCGTGGCATGGGAAATTGTTTCATTCGTTAAGTGTGAATTTCTCTCACTCCGATGTTTTGACAAGGCCCCAGATTTCTTGGGCACTCGAGGAGGGATAATCTAATTAGCCTTGTGCAGCCCGAAGGAAGGAATTCCTTGATAGAGCGAGAGTGAATTAAATTCCGATTGAGATGGGCATACCGAGGGGTTTGAAAGTTCAATGGCATGCGTAAGACTTTATTCACGCTATCATGGTAGACCGTTAAGGTTCAGGGGGCGGGCTTCTTCTTCTCCTTCTGCCTTAGAGATCATTAGGGGATGAATGATGGGTAAATTAGTATTTGTTGTAATGACCTATTCAGTCGTTACTAAAAAGGCACCTCGTTATGGGTGAGATATTCTTGCAAAGAGCGGGTTAGAAAAACTTCTGGATTGAGGAGTTGGAAAATTTAGACTAGGCTAGTCTTGGACAGATTCTGAGCGAGATAGGGTCTAGGGAAATTCGGGAAAGGATTGGGTAAAATGTCTAAAGTTGAGCTAATTTTTCTATTATCTAAGGCGTTAAGGAGTCAGTAGGATTTTTCAGAAGTGAATATGGGTGAGTAAAACTCTCGATACCGAAGTCGACGTCAAAGGGTTGGTTTGGAATGTCAGGATTTCAAAGTGTGTTATAAAATAGGTAATTTTAGGGGAGTCCCAAGGTTTTGTCCCGTATCAACTGCTATATAGTGGTTGACACTGCATTATATTGACGATCGCCATAACTGAGAAATTTCCGCTATAGCGGAACTCAAAGGCGGTCAACCCACTATAGCGGGTGACTTCCGCTATGGTGATACTTCTATAGTGGTAATTAGGCTGTTATAGCAGAAAGACAGGATCAGAAAACCCAAAATGAGTTTTATAATTTCATTCTCTCCTCTTCATCCCCAAGAACAGACGAGGGTTACCCAAAAACCCTCCTAGGCTGCTCCCAAACTTGGAACCCATGGGGAGGAGGGATTCCAACTAAAATAACGCGAAACCACGAATTCGGGCTTGTCAATTATCAAGGAATGCCTTCTTGGAGCCAGAAAATACGTGTACAACTGCTTGGCATCCAGGTAGGCTATGCTTTCTTCACCTTGAGTAGATATTGACCTGCTTTCATTTCGTATTATTGTATAAACGGAAAGGAGAAATCATGCTTAGGCCTTCAGGCAAGGAGTCTGAAGGAACATTGTATGGTTTGGTTGGCTTATTAATTAGGGATTGATAATGTCGGGGTGATGTGTCTTTATTCTGGGTTATTTATGATTATTATGTATAGTATGATGAGGAAATCTCAGGACTAGAGTGTCGGGAAGGTTCGGGGAACAAGAAATGTTTTGGATAGTTAAATGACTAGAATGAGGGAGTCTTTGGAAATGAATTGGTATAAAAGAGTAGAATAATAAGAATGGTTGAATTACCAAGGTTAAGGGAGGTCTTCCCCATGTTGTATCTGTCTTAGGAGTAGCCCAGAATTGATGTAGCTACTAGTTATGTATCAAAAAGAAGTAAACAGGGATTTAGTCTTTAGACGAGATTAAAGATTTAGTTGTGTACCTGGGGTTGTGGTAGGTGTTGGTTATTGTTTCCCAATATGCAATATGTGTTCATGTACTACCACTTAGTATTGTGTGATTTGCATGCTTAGGGAATGGGATTATGAATGTCTACTTATCCGTTTATCAATCTTGTGAAATGAACTTGTGTTGTTGCTTGTTAGTTTACAAGTATGCTTTTGTTCATTGTTTGTTGATTGGTTGGATTTTGTGTGATATTCGGTTGGCTCGGGTACCACGCTTGGTACAAGTTACTTATTGGTTGGCTCGGGTACCACGCCTGGTACAGGTTACTTATTGGTTGGCTCGGGTACTACGCCTGGTACAGGTTACTTATTGGTTGGCTCAGGTACCACGCCTGGTACAGGTTACTTATTGGTTGGCTCAGGTGGCATGCCTGGTACAGGTTACTTATTGGTTGGCTCCGGTACCACGCCTTGTACTTGATTCATAATGGTTGGCTCAGGTACCACGCCTTGTAAATGATTCATAATGGTTGGCTCAGGTACCACTCCTGGTACAGGATTCATAATGGTTGTCTCGGGTACCACGCCTGGTACCAGTTTGATTTCCTTGCTTTGATTTTATTCTTTCGATGGTCCCATGAGTGGACCAGGTTGTATTCTTGAATTGTGATTATTACATATGGTCTGTGAGAGGCCAACTGATTATATTTAAATATGATATTGGTCTTAGTGTAGACCGGGATTGCATGTTAACACTAGGTGTTGGTATATGGATCCTTGGTGGGTCCAAGAAGGATAAAAAGGGAATATGCTATTGTTACTTACTCATTGTTTAAGTTGGTTGTTAAACTTATTCCATGTGATTGGTAAGTTTAGAAGGAAGACTGAGAGTCTGAAATTGTATTGTTATGAATCTAATTGTTACTTACTATCTATTACATGTTGGGTTCCTAAGAGGGCTGGAAATTATTAGTATTTTACATATAGTTGGTCATTGAAGGGCTTGGGTAGTGTGCTTAACTTATAAGATGTTTTTCTGTGAATTGGGATCGTATATTATTGGCATAGATGAAGTACTATGATCCTTGTTTGGTCTGGGTTATGTAAAAAGGATACATGTTTGTTGTCACTGATAATTGTCAATGTCGTTTAGACCTATTATGTGCAGTTGATAAGCTAAGGAAGAGACTTGTGGCCTGGTTATAATGTTGGTTGTTTTTACTTGTAGAGTATGTCCCTGGGGGTCATTAGAGCAGTTTTGTACTAGTAGGCAGCAATACAATAGGTATGGTCTACGTTACTAAGTAGTGGGGTTTACTCTGGGTTGTTGAGTCATAGTGGTTGACTTCGGTAAGGGGATGGTAGTACAGGTATAGTCATAGATGTCGAGAAATGACAAGTATGACTTGGGAAGTCTAGGTGACAAGGTGAATTAGAAAGCTAGGTGTCAAGGTGACTTGGGAATTCTAGGTGACAAGGTAACTTGGGAAGTCTAGGTGTCAATGTGACTTGGGAAGTCTAGGTGACAAGGTGACTTAGGAAATCTAGGTGTCAAGGTGACTTGGTAAGTCTAGGAGACAAGGTGACTTGAGAAGTTTAAGGGTTAAGGTGACTTGGGAATGTCATAAGGGTCGGAGCATAGCGTCTCATAGTGGTGGAGTTGGCAGCGGAAGAGATAGGTAGGTTTGAGTTGATATTGGGTTTTTGTAAGGTGAATGTTAAAAGGTCAAGTATTGTAATTAATTATGCATTTCCCTTGATTTCTTATATGATGGTATGGACTGGATTAAGGTCGACTGATGATGCCTACCAGTACGTGTGTTTGTACTGATTCTACTCTTGCTATACCTTTTTGGGTATAGTCTGATTGCAGGATCAGTCATGTTTCATAGGTGTAGGATGACAGTGATCTTCAACAGCTTCTACTCTTGTTTCCATGGTGGAAGTTGTGTCTTTTTACATTCTATTTTACTCCTGTTGTAGCTCTTGTATGCCTAGGGAGGGTGTTTTTATTTTAAAAGAGGTTTTCCACATTAAATTGTAAATGTTTTCATGTATTAAAGGAGTTATTTATGATTTTACCTTATTTTCCACTTTACCTGTTGGATCGGGTGGTAAGGGTTCTCCTATCTAGGTAGATTAGAATAGGTGCCCGCACGGTCTGATTGTTGGGTCGTGATAGATGGTATCAAAGTCTAGGTTACCGATCTCCCAGTACGAGAGAAAAATGCCGAATAGAGTACTGCGGATTGGTGTGTTGATGTCCAAATCTAATCTTTGGGGAACTATGAAGCATTCTAGGAAATGATTCCACTTTTTTCACTCCTTTTGTGCAGTTGTTACTTTCTTGTATGGGTTGAGTGAAATTGGTATCTCTTGATCCCATTGGTATCTCAACAGGGTAAAGAATTTCATTCAACCTCAGTTTGAATGGCACAAGCAAGGGATGATTGGAACCAGGAAGGTTCAATTAGTATCTGTCCTAGGAGGCTATGTAAAGGTATGGATGAATCAGCTAACGGTCATCTATGAGGCAAATAAAAAGTAATGAAACTGATTTGATTGAGTGTTGAATCTTAAGACTTCAGATTGTGCTTATGTGTATTGATGTTGCATGAGTGACTGCAAATGTATGGTGTGCAATTGTTTGAATTGCTATGAATATTGTGGTCATGAAAAGGTCATAACTTGATTTTGTGCGCTTTGGTTTGGAACAACCTTCTATGTGTACTTAAATTGATCAGTAAAGTGGTATTACAGTTTAGAAATGGACTTTGCATTGGTATAAATGGTAAGGGAACAAGGCTTATGACTGTAAGGAAAATCCAATTTCAGGACAGTCGGGATTGGTTGGGAACTATAGGGGAAAAGTGCCATTATTGCTTGATAGCGGGAATTGCAGTAAGGAACTTTTTGTGGTAACTCATGATTGTTACTTAAGGAAATCTATTTCGGCTTTAAAATTATGATTGCCTTAATGATAAATTGTGGTATGCCTTAAGTGGAATGGTTTGCATTACATTCAAGTATAGGCTTACCGTTGATATAGATGGTAAGGGGAAAAAAGAGATTGATGACTGTAGGTAAACTCCGGTTTTGGGACAGTCAGGATTGGTTGGGAACCATAGAAATGAAAAAAAAGGACTAGTAGTGTACGATAGCAGGAATGTGTTATTGTGTTGTGTTCTGGTGTGTTCCATAACTGATTTTATGATTATATGGTGCTAAATTCTCAACTATGCATAGTTGAGGTTGGTCTTGAGGTTATGTTTTAAGACCGTAACGTGTTTTCATGTGTTAATGTTGAAAACAGGGAAGGGAATGTGAGATTTTCTTAGAGAATGGTAAATTTTCTAGGCTGCTACTTTTGGGGGTTGCCATAGCGGTTTGCAAGCCGCTATAGCAGGATGGACAGGGCATATTTTTGTCCTGTTTTCCCCTGTTTGCTTTTTTTTTCCTAGTAATTTTAAATTGCTAATTGAGCTGCGAGCTATTGCAGGAATTATTTAGCATCCATGCGCGATAAGAGGAATGGGTAGATATGATAGCTGAGGTATTGGTAAAATATTGATTGACCATTGGTGAGAATAGTCACCCATGTAGAATTTTGCAAAAATGACCTGTAATTGACTGAGTAGTGCTAGACACTACTCATAGGCTTATGTTATGAGGGTGATTATTAGCTAGTTTATTATTGATGATCCTTAGTGTTAGGGTCGGTTGAGAGAGTGAGGTTATTAAATGGATTCTTTAACATTGTTATCCCTCTTGTCGGTTATGATAATACCTGGTGTTACTGCTCATTGAGTGATGCGGGTGTGCTTGCTATTTCTTTGGTTAGGGTGTAAGTGCCTGGGTAGAATCTCCCCTACGATGAGAGTTGACAAAAAATCTCAAGCTAGGATGAGTTCCAATGGAATTTTGGTGTTGTGTGGTTTAATGATACTTGGTGTCTCGAGGCGTAGTGTTGATAGGAGTAAGGTGATACCATGATGTGCGAGGGGCATAGTATCCCATAGAAGATTAGGAAAGGAGTTCAAGTTAGTAGATCTCTAGGTATAACATTTAACATAAAAGGATCTAGTCCTCGTGGCATGGGAAATTGTTTCATTCGTTAAGTGTGAATTTCTCTCACTCCGGTGTTTTGACAAGGCCCCAGATTTCTTGGGCACTCGAGGAGGGATAATCTAATTAGCCTTGTGCAGCCCGAAGGAAGGAATTCCTTGATAGAGCGAGAGTGAATTAAATTCCTATTGAGATGGGCATACCGAGGGGTTTGAAAGTTCAATGGCATGCGTAAGACTTTATTCACGCTATCATAGTAGACCGTTAAGGTTCAGGGGGCGGGCTCCTTCTTCTCCTTTTGCCTTAGAGATCATTCGGGGATGAATGATGGGTAAATTAGTATTTGTTGTAATGACCTATTCAGTCGTTACTAAAAAGGCACATCGTTATGGGTGAGATATATTTGCAAAGAGCGGGTTAGAAAAACTTCTGGATTGAGGAGTTGGAAAATTTAGACTAGGCTAGTCTTGGACAGATTCTGAGTGAGATAGGGTCTAGGGAAATTCGGGAAAGGATTGGGTAAAATGTCTAAAGTTGAGCTAATTTTTCTATTATCTAAGGCGTTAAGGAGTCAGTAGGATTTTTCAGAAGTGAATATGGGTGAGTAAAACTCTCGATACCGAAGTCGACGTCAAAGGGTTGGTTTGGAATGTCAGGATTTCAAAGTGTGTTATAAAATAGGTAATTTTAGGGGATTCCCAAGGTTTTGTCCCGTATCAACTGTTATATAGTGGTTGACACTGCGTTATAATGACGATCGCCATAACTGAGAAATTTTCGCTATAGCGGAACTCAAAGGCGGTCAACCCACTATAGCGGGTGACTTCCGCTATGGTGATACTTCTATAGTGGTAATTAGGCTGCTATAGCAGAAAGACAGGATCAGAAAACCCAAAATGAGTTTTATAATTTCATTCTCTCCTCTTCAGCCCCAAGAATAGACGAGGGTTACTCCAAAAACCCTCCTAGGCTGCTCCCAAACTTGGAAGCCATGGGGAGGAGGGATTCCAGCTAAAATAACTCGAAAACACGAATTCGGGCTTATCAATTATCAAGGAATGCCTTCATGGAGCCAGAAAATGCGTGTACAACTGCTTGGCATCCAGGTAGGCTATGCTTTCTTCACCTTGAGTAGATATTGACCTGCTTTCATTTCGTATTATTGTATAAACGGAAAGGAGAAATCATGCTTAGGCCTTCAGGCAAGGAGTCTGAAGGAACATTGTATGGTTTGGTTGGCTTATTAATTAGGGATTGATAATGTCGAGGTGATGTGTCTTTATTCTGGGTTATTTATGATTATTATGTATAGTATGATGAGGAAATCTCAGGACTAGAGTGTCGGGAAGGTTCGGGGAACCAGAAATGTTTTGGATAGTTAAATGACTAGAATGAGGGAGTCTTTGGAAATGAATTGGTATAAAAGAGTAGAATAATAAGAATGGTTGAATTACCAAGGTTAAGGGAGGTTTTCCCCATGTTGTATCTGTCTTAGGAGTAGCCCAAAATTGATGTAGCTACTAGTTATGTGTCAAAAAGAAGTAAACGGGGATTTAGTCTTTAGACGAGATTCAAGATTTAGTTGTGTACCTGGGGTTGTGGTAGGTGTTGGTTATTGTTTCCCAATATGCAATATGTGTTCATGTACTACCACTTAGTATTGTGTGATTTGCATGCTTAGGGAATGGGATTATGAATGTCTACTTATCCGGTTATCAATCTTGTGAAATGAACTTGTGTTGTTGCTTGTTGGTTTACAAGTATGCTTTTGTTCATTGTTTGTTGATTGGTTGGATTTTGTGTGATATTCGGTTGGCTCGGGTTCCATGCTTGGTACAAGTTACTTATTGGTTGGCTCGGGTACCACGCCTGGTACAGGTTACTTATTGGTTGGCTCAGGTACCACGCCTGGTACATGTTACTTATTGGTTGGCTCAGGTGGTATGCCTGGTACAGGTTACTTATTGGTTGGTTCAGGTACCACGCCTTGTACTTGATTCATAATGGTTGGCTCAGGTACCACGCCTTGTAAATGATTCATAATGGTTGGCTCAGGTACCACGCCTGGTATGAGTTTGATTTACTTGCTTTGATTGTATTCTTTCGATGGTTCCATGAGTGGACCAGGTTGTATTCTTGAATTGTGATTATTGCATATGGTCCGTAAGAGACCTGGTGATTATATTTAAATGTGAGGTTGGTCTTAGTGTAGACCGGAATTGCATGTTAACACTAGGTGTTAGTATAGGGATCCTTGGTGGGTCCAGGAAAGATAAAAAGGGAATATGCTATTGTTACTTGCTCATTGTTTAAGTTGGTTGTTGAACCTATTCCATGTGATTGGTAAGCTTAGAAGGAAGACTGAGAGTCTGGAATTGTATTATTACGGGTCTAATTGTTACTTATTGTCCTTCATATGTTGGGTTCCTGAGAGGGCCGAGAATTATTAGTATTTGACATATAGTTGTTCCTGGAAGGGCCGGGATAGTGGGCTTAAGTGACAAAGTGGTTCTTTTGTGAACCGGGGTCGTATGTTATTGGCATAGATGATGTCCTAGGGATCCTTGTTTGGTCCGAATTATGTAAAAAAGATACATGTTTGTTGTCACTGAGAATTGTCAATGTCGGTTAGACTTGTTATGTGCAGTTGATAAGCTAAGGAAAAGACTTGCGGTCTGGTTATAATGTTGGTTGTTTTTACTTGTAGATTATGGCCTTGGGGGTCATTGAGGCAGTTTTGTACTAGTAGGTGGCGGCACGACTGGTGGTGGTCTACGTCTCTAAGTAGTGGGATTTACTCTGGGTTGTTGAGTCATAGTGGTTAACTTAGGTAAGGGGATGGTAGTCCGGGTATGGGCATAGATGTCGGGAAATGACAAGTATGACTCTGGAAGTCTAGGTGACAAGGGGACTTAGGAAGTCTCGTGTCAAGGTGACTTGGAAAGTCTAGGTGATAAGGTGACTTGGAAAGTGTAGGTGTCAAGGTGATTTGGGAAGTCTAGGTGACAATGTGAATTGGGAAGTCTAGGTGTCAAGGTGATTTGGGAAGTCTAGGAGACAAGGTGACTTGGGAAATCTAAGGGTTAAGGTGACTTGGGAATGTCCTAAGAGTCAGAGCATAGCGTCTCATAGTGGTGGAGTTGGCAGCGGAAGGGATAGGCAGGCTTGGGTTGATATTGGATTTTTGTAAGGTAAATGTTGAAAGGTCGAGAATTGTAATTAATTGTGCATTTCCCTTGATTTCTTATATGATGGTATGGACTGGATTTGGGTCGACCGATGATGTCTACTAGTATGTGTGTTTGTGCTGATTCTACTCTTGCTATACCTTTTTGGGTATAGTCTGGTTGCAGGATCGGTGATGTTTCATAGGTACAGGATGAGGGTGATCTTCAGCAGCTTCTACTCTTGTTTCCATGGTGAAAGTTGTGTCCTTTTACATTATGTTTTATTCTTATAGTAGCTCTTGTACCGGCTCAGCCTAGATCCTAGGGAGGGTGTTTGTATTTTAAAAGAGGGTTTCCACATTAAATTATAAACGTTTTCATGTATTAAAGGAGTTATTTATGATTTTACCTTATTTTTTGCATTACCGGTTGGATCGGGTGGTAAGAGTTCTCCTATTTAGATGGATTAAAATAGATGTCCGCACCGCCCGGTAGTTGGGTTGTGACACATATAAATAAAAATCGAGTGAAGAAGTACATTACAAGTATCAAAATTGGCATTCAAAGCTCAAGTGTCAAGAAAGTTCATAGAACTATTACACGAGATGTCAAATAACAAATTTCGACCAAGATGTATGTAATGCCATCACACCAAGCATAATCTAATATTAAGAAGGACTAAAGTCCCGTATCAAATAGGGCCGAGAGCCAATAATCAAGAGAATTAAGAACCATATTAAAAATAGTTTTCTAGTTCGTACTTAAATGGATGGTTTTCCATAATTAAGATGAACCATAAATCCAAAATCAAGATGACCAAAGATCCGAATCAAGAGGCATGCCGATACAACGACATAGTCATTGCCACAAGAAGGATAAAGTCCCAACAAGAATATAAAATAATCGAGCAATCCGTACAAGTGGGTGAATTAATGAATATCTCACAATAATTTAAAAATAGCAATATGATGATAAAAGGTCACAAAAAAGAAAATGAAAGATCTAAGACAATAATCAGGATGCTTCAGAAAGTAATGAGAGTACAAGTTCAAGTTTATATATAAACCTTGACTTTTTAGCACATAAACAGTCCTACCATAGTTCAAATCATGGACAAACAAGTGCCTCAAATAAATTTCTTTAGCTTTTATAAGAGTATAACCACCTTTAATACACAATAGAATAACCATTTAATATTCAAAAATTTCAAAAGGTGAAAATGAACAAGATAGATATCAAAAGTGAGCCTAGTTTGTGCAAATCACACAAAATTCCCAAAATTATAAATCTGGACAGCCTGACTGTCTTGTATTGTGACTCAGTTTTGAATATGTAAATGGAACAAATAGGCTTTGTAGTCTTCAAAGAAGTTGTAGGTATATGTATTAGGGTTGCAAGGAGTCAAAAACCATTAAAAATTATATATTGTACAACATAATATGATCAAAATACTAATAGCAATATATAGAAGGTTTTTAAATTGGAAGAACTGGCCAGAACTTTTCCTGTGTTGTGTTTTCTTTTTCGACCCCATAACAGCAAAACAAGTTTTTAACATAAACGTAAGAGTTGTAAATCTATGTAATATATTTTTAAAATATAGTTTTTCACTCAAAATAAAATTTTACAATACAAGATATTCTAAAATTACTAATAGCTACACATTTTCAAAAATTAGTTTGGGTTACTTACCATAAGGGAGGGATTATCTTGTGTTCTAGATGAAAGAACAAGTTTTTATAGGTGATTTGTGGGGGATTATGATTGAGAGAGATTTCAGGGGTTTTACTCAGCCTTAAGGAACCAATATTAGAGAGGAGGTGATATATTTCTTTACACACAAACTAGGATATATATATCATTCAAAAAGGTGGCTGCCCAAGTTTAAAGTTGGTTGCCCCAAATGCTAAATATCTCTTATATTACTATTGTTTATGGAGATAAATATAGTTATATTATTTTACACAAATACCCCGATACAGTTTCCTAAAATACCATTGCACTATAAGGCAAGCAACTTTTCAAACATCGCAAAAATTCGAGTTTAGGAAGCACGAAGTAGAGTTCATTCCTTTTTTATTAAGAAATGGTCTAATTAAGTGCAAATGTTGGCTTATATATTCTGGGGTGTTACAACTCTCTTACCCTTAAAGAAATTTTTTCTCGAAATTTACCTGATTCTAGTCTCAAAATAAATGTGGATATTGGGTTCGCATGTCCGTCTCTTGCTCCCAGGTGGCTTCTTTGCCAGAATGGTTTATCCAAAGTACCTTTACAAAAGAAATTCTCTTGTTTTTAAGTTTTTTTACTTCACGCGCTAAGATCTGGATATATTCTTCTTCATATGTTAAGTCAGGATTAACCTCAATGGATTCAACAGGGAGAACATGAGACAGATCTGAGCAATATCTTCTAATCATAGAAACATGGAAGACGATGTGGATCTTGTCTAAATCAGGTGGCAAAGCTAACTTATAAGCAACTGGGTCATGTTTCTCAAGTACTTCAAATGGTTCAATAAATCGAGGGCTAAGTGTTTCAATTTGGCCAAACCTCATAATATTCTTTCATGGAGAAACCTTTAAAAATACCTTATCACCAACTTGGTGCTCAATTTCACGCTTCTTAGATCAGCATAAGACTTTTGTCTATCTGAAGTAATTTTCAGACTATCCTTGATTATTCTTACCTTATCTTCCGTTTGTTTCACAATCTCAGGACCAATAAGTTTCTTTTTACCAAATTCACTCCAACAAAAAGGAGTCCGACATTTTTTTCCATATAGAGCTTCATAAGGAGGCATGCCAATACTTGATTGGTAGCTATTATTGTAAGCAAATTCTATCAAAGCCAAGTGTTTTTCCCAACTACCTTCAAACTCAATAATGCTAGATCGAAGCATATCTTCCAAAACTTGTATTACCCTTTCGGACTAGCCATCTATCTGGGGATGGAAAGAAGTACTAAAGTTCAACCTAGTGCCCAAAGCTTCTTGCAAGCTTGTCTAGAATCTAAATGTAAACCTCAGGTCCCGATCAGATATGATAGAAGCAGGAATGCCATGTAGTATCACAATCTCATAAATAAATAATTTTGCTAAACGCTCAAGTGAGTACTCCACTCTGATTGCCACAAAGTGAGCACTCTTTGTTAGCCTATCCACTATAATCCAAATTGCGTCATGATTTCTTTGAGTGTGAGGAAGTCCAGAAACAAAGTCCTTAGTTATTCTCTCCCATTTCCATTCTCGTATCGACAAGGGTTGTAGAAAACCAACTGGGACTTGATGTTCAGCCTTTATTTGTTGATAAGTCATACATTTTGAAATAAACTCTGCAATATCTTTCTTCATACCATTCCACCAATAGTGTTCTTTGATGATTTGGTACACTTCCATACCTCCAGGGTGCATTCTATATGGTGAAGTATGTGCTTCGTTCAAAATTTCTCTCTTTAAATTTTCATTAATAGGAACACATAACCTATTCTGATAAAATAGGACACCATCCTCCCTCAATGTAAAATCAATTTTCCCCATTTTGGACTTCTTTAGTCAATTTTGTAAGCTTTTCATCTAATTTTTGTGTTTCTTTCACCTGTTCAAATAATATTGGCTTGACTTTCAAATTAGCAACAACTGAACCATAAAAATTGAGTGCAAGAAAATTATTCATGGCTCTTAACTCAAGAAGTAAGGGTAAGGGAGTTAAAGATAAACTTGCAAAGGATTTATGGCTTAGGGCATCTGCAACCACATTGGCTTTTCTTGGATGATAGTCAATTGTGCAGTCATAATCTTTGATGAGTTCAAGCCATCTCCGCTGCCTCAAGTTTAGCTTTTTTTGTGTACCCAAGTACTTCAAGCTCTTATGACCAGTAAATATATGACACATTTCTTCGTACAAGTAATGCCTCAAAATTTTCAAAACAAACACGATAGCAGCAAGTTCAAGATCATGAGTAGGATAATTCAATTCATGTGGTTTCAATTTTTGAGAGGCATAAAAAATAATTTTCCTTCTTTCATCAAAACACAACCGAGACCATGATGAGAAGCATCACTATATATCACATACTTTTTCCCTTCAATTGGTTGAATAAGTATAGGAGCTTGTGTCAACAAGGATTTGAGAGTTTCAAAGCTCTCTTGGCATTTGTCATTCCAAGTATACTTGACCTCCTTTTTCAAAAGTTTAGTTAAGGGAGAGTCTATAATGGAGAAGACTTTCACAAACTTTTTATAGTATCCTGCTAAGCCCAAGAAACTTCTTATTTCAGTTGGACTTTTAGGTGATTTCCATTCAACAATAGCTTGAATCTTACTAGGATTCACCTTTACACATTTAGCTGACATAATATATCCTAGAAAATCCACTTCACTAAGCCAAAATTCACATTTAGACAGCTTAGCATAAAGCTCTTTCTCCCTTAAAATTTATAAAACAATGCGGAGGTATTTATCATGATCTTCACTATTCTTGGAATACATTAGAATATCATATTTAAAGACAATCACAAATTGATCAAGATAAGGCTTAAATACTCGATTCATTAGATCCATAAACACCATAGAATCATTCGTTAACCCGAATGACATCACCAAAAATTTATAATGACCGTATCGAGTTCTAAAGGAAGTTTTGGGAACATCTTGATCTCTTACCCACAGTTAGTAATACCTAGACCTCAAATCAATTTTTAAAAATAAGTTAGCACCCTTCAGCTGGTCAAATAAATCATCAATCCTAGGCAGTGGATATTTGTTATTGATTGTTATCTTGTTCAATTGTCTATAATCAATACAAAGCCTAAGAGTCCATCTTTCTTCTTTACAAATAAGATAGGTGTTCCCCAAGGAGAAACACTAGGATGGATGAAATCCTTCTCAAGAAGTTCCTGCAATTGATCTTTCAACTCCCTCAATTCTACTAGAGCCATTCTATAGAAAGTGATAGAAATATGAGTAGTCTCGAGAATAAGCTCTATCGAAAATTCAACTTCTCTTTCAGGAGGTAACCCAAGAAGATTTTCAGAAAAGACATTAGGAAAATCACACACTGTAGGTATTTCCTTGAGGCTAGGACTCTCCAAATGGGTATCCACTATATGAGTAAGATAGGAATCACAACCTTGATGAATTACCTTTCTTTCCAAGACCGCCGAAATAATATTAGATGTTAATGATCTTTCACCTTGAACAATGATGTGTGAAAATGTAAGGTCTTTAAAAGTCATACGCTTTGACCTATAATTCACTATTGTATAGTATTTATAAAGCCAATCCATCCCGATAATAACATCAAAGTCTTGGAAAGGCATTTCAATTAAATCAGTAAGGAAGACTAGATTTTGAATCATGAAGGGACAATTTCAATAGATCTGATTACAAACAACCTAATGACCCAAAGGACTTTTGACAAGCACATCATAGCTAAGTCTCCCAGATTTCATATTTTCAGGAATAATAAGGGATGAGCAAATATAGGAGTGTATAGAACCAGGATCAAATAGTGTAACAAAACATAAGTCAAATAAGTGAAATTTACCGACAACCACGTCTGGTTCATCTTGGTCATCCCTCTATCTCATGGAATAAGCTCGTGCAGTTGCTCTTGACCCACTAGTTTGATTAGCTCCACTTGGACTTGTTGCTTGTGTGTTTCTAGATCTTGCACCTCTATTGCCTTGAGGAGGGTCAGTAGCAGGTTTCTAAACTGAGCCTTCAGTACATAAAGAAGAAGTAGGGTTAGGATTAGGACAATCCTTAACCTTATGATAAAAGGCCCCATAATTAAAACATGCATCAGAAGCCCTCATTTAAGTATCATAGTGATTCTTCCCATATTGTGCATAAGTGGGTACGCGAGTCCTGCCTTGGCCATAATTTGGAGTGTCAGCTGTCAAAAAATCTGATCTGTTTTGCTTATGTTGAGGTGACTTGATACACTACCGGCCCTAGAATCATCAAACCTACCTATTTTGGATGGACCTTCATAATCTGATTTAGGCTTTCTGAATTTATTTTCATTTTTATTCGCTTATTCCTTATTAACTCCTTCCCAAATAAGGGCAGTTGAAACTAGTTTGCAAAATTTCTCATATTGTAGGATCGCCACATTCTTTTGGATGGAATCATTTAAACCATCTTCAGAGCGCATGGACTTATCTTTCTCTTCATTAATAATACCTCCAGCATAGCGAGAAATCCTGAGAAATATTTGTTGATACTTAGCAATAGACATGCTCTATTGCCTTAAGTTCAAAAACTCCTTTTTCTTTGCATCATAATAAGAAGGTGGTA
The DNA here is from genome assembly GCA_003996215.1 of Jaltomata sinuosa. Taxonomy (NCBI): domain Eukaryota; kingdom Viridiplantae; phylum Streptophyta; class Magnoliopsida; order Solanales; family Solanaceae; genus Jaltomata; species Jaltomata sinuosa. Next base: position 75,742 of record QJPP01005002.1, read on the forward strand.
CATACTTCATTCTGAATTCTTTAACAAAATCATCCCAAGTAAGCACTGGAGGTTTTGCTTTGGCATTTGATACACTTACCCACCAGTCATAAGCATCTTTTTGTAACAGTGAGATAACATACTTAAATTTGGCAGAATCTAAACACTTTAATTGCTCAAATACCCTCTCCATATGCTCAAGCCATTGTTCAGCATCAGTAGGACCAACACTGCCTTCGAACTCAACTCCACTCATTTTTCTTATTTTATCATAGTTCGTTTCATTCTAGCCAAGTGATGAAAAAAATCAGCCATCTGTTGAAAATAAGGATTCATAACAGGAGCACTATGACCCATATGAGGATATGGCTCAACTCTCGTACCCTGATTATTTCCAACTTCAGATCCACTGGTACGAGGGTAATTATGATCAGCATGATATTCTCCAACCTCTTCTAGTAAGTGAGGTTGGGAAATAGAGTTACTCGAACCCTCACGAGCAGTTTCGATAGGTCTATTAGGAGAAGAGGTGGGAATATCACATTGATTATGGATATCTACATGATGCATATGCACAGTAGACTCAACTAACATACTATCCAAGTATTCAAAAAAAGGGTATAATCTAAGAAGTCTTAAAAAGAATAAATGTACTAACAAGTGACAAACAAAAGTCATAGAACCACAACCCTATGGCTCTGATACCAACACTTGTAGCGACCATCTTGGGAGAATGCCACTTCTGAAATAAAATAAATATATATCTATAGCGCTTAAAAGGACTCCATTTAAGACATTGATCATCTTTATTTATATAGCAGAATTAGGCCCATTTAAAAAGAGTTAAAGGTATAATATTTTGACATCTAATAATTCATATAAATTCAAGTAAAGACATTATAGGAGTTTCAATTCACGACGGCGGACCTTTCAAAAATAATTGAGCATGTACCTTATGGAAAGTCATTATTATTTTTATTTAAACACAACTGCAGGATCGTTTTGTACATCATATTTGAACTTTCAAATGCTAAAGAAAAAATTAGTTTCTACCATTATGCAAATTATAAACGAAAATGTGACTTTAATACATTACAAGTCCTGAGTTTACAGACTTCAAAACATCCAATACGACACCTAATTTAAGTTTACAATTTATAGTACTATGATAAAATAATCCTCTAAAATTTACATATACAGGTGCAACATATGGATCATGTACAAGCCCCAAAATTACTATAAAACATAGATGCCTATATGCAAATGTGATCTTCTAAAAGCTCCAAAAAGTCTATTTCAAGTGGTCATCTTTAATTATTCTCCTGAGCGTCACCTACGATAGAAAACAACTATCGCTAAGCACAAGGCTTAGTGGTGTATAAAGTTTGGGCTTGGAGCCATAGATTTTTCCAATTCCCTTTTAAATTATTGGTAGCTTAATATAACATATAAATGAAAATCAAGTAAATAAGTATATTATAAGTATTAAAATTGGCATTCAAAGCTCAAGTGTCAAGAAAGTTCATAGAATTATTTCACGAGATGTAATATAACAAATTTTGCCCAATATGTACATCATGTCATCACATAAAGTATAATACAATATCAAGAAGTACCAAAGTCTTCTATCAAGTAGGGACGAGACCCACTAATCAATAGAATTAAGAACCATATTAGAAATGGCTTTCTAGTTCATACTTAAATGGATAGTTTTTTATAATTAAGACGAACCCCAAATCCAAAGCCAAGATGGCCAAAGATTTGAATCAAGAGGCATGCCGATACAACCACATAGTCACTGCCAAAAGAATGACAAAGTGCCAACAAGAATGCAGAATGATCGAGCAATCCGGACAAGTAAGTGAATTAACGAATATCTCACAATAATTCAAAAATACCAATATGACGATATAAGGTCACAAAAAAGTAAACAAAATCTATAAGACAATAATAAAGATTCTTTAGCAAGTAATGAGAGTACAAATTTAAGTGTATACACAAACTTTAGCTTTTTAGCTCATAAACAGTCCTACCATAGTTCAAATTATGGACCAACAAGTGCGTCAACTTTCTCAAATAAATTCTTTTAGCTTGTACAAGAGTATAAATACCATAAATACATAATTAAATACCTATTTAATATTTAGTAATTTCAATAGGTAAAAATGAACAAGATATATATCAAAAGTGAGCCTAGTTTGTGCAAATCACATCAAATTCCAAAAATCGTAAATCTGGAGAGCCTAATTACCTTGTGTTGTGACTCAGTTTTGAATAGGTAAATGACATAACTAGGCTTTATAGTCTTCACAAAAGTTATAGGTACATGTCTTAGGGATGAAAGGAGTCAAAAACTATCACTAAATATATTTTGTACAAAAATATATGCTCAAAATATTAACAGCAGTATATAAAAGGTTTCTAAATCAGAAGAACTGGTCAGAACTTTTCCTGTGTTGCATCCTCTTTTTCGGACCCATAATAACAAAACCATATGTTTACATAAACATTAGAGTTTTAGATCTATGTAAATTTACAAAATATATTTGTTCACTTAAAATAAATTTCTACACAACAAGATATTCTAAATTTACTAACAGCTGTATAGTTTCAAAAACTAGTTTGGGTTACTTACCACAATGGAGGGATTTTCTTGTGTTCTAGTTGAAAGAACAAGTTTTTCTAGGTGATTTTGTGGGAAATTATGATTGAGAGAGAGTTCATGGGGTTTCCTCAGCCTTAAGAAACTAAAATTGGAGAGGAGATAATATATTTTTTACACAGAAACTAGGATATATATATATCATTTAAAAAAGTGGCTGCTCAAATTTAAAGTTGGCTTCTCCAAATGTTAAATATTTCTTGTATTACTATTGTTTATGGGGATAAATATTTGTAGTAGTTTACATAAATACTTCAATACAATTTTCTAAAATATCATCGCACTTTAAGACAAACAACTTTTCAAATATCTCAAAAATTCGAGTTTAGGAAGAGGAAAGTAGAGTTTATTTCTTTTTCATTAAGAAATGGTCTAATTAAGTAAAATGTTGGCTTATCTATTTTGGGGTGTTACATCTAAAATGTCATAAATGTTCAATGATACAACAAAAATCCAAATTCTAATAATATGACTCAAGATCATTTAAAACAGAAGTAAATGCATATGTTTGAGATAATACACCGTCTAGAAATAGAAAGACATGAAAATAAGGTTAGAATTATAGTTCGGTATTGCAGATCAATCAAGTAGCTTATTTGATTGTCACGACTCAATTTCTCGGTCATGATGGCACCTACAACCCCCTAGTAGGCGAACCAATTCCCCTAGCCCAGGACAGTTACTAATGGGCTACTATCTAACAAATAAGCGGAAGAATAGTTTAATAAGCAAAAGTAAGGGAGTAAGATGAGGAGAATAGATAACAGGAGTATATATATACATATGCGGAAACTAAACCAAACCCCAAGACCTGGTATCATAGTATAGAGCCAAAACTACATACATGGAGTGCAAATGATCCAAAACAATATATACAGATGTCTCTGAATGGTAATAGAGTACATAAAACAAAAGATAAACTAAAGCTAAGCTCCGATCGCCAAGAGCTCACCCTCAGTCTGAAGTAGTCCCCAACGGATCTCCAAGCACGAATCACAGCGATCTAACTGCGATGGCCCACGCTAGGATCTGCACCAACAGATGCAGGGGGTAGGGTGAGCAGCAAATGCAAAGCATAAGGTACCCAGTAGGTATCATAGGCCGACTGGGCACATATAAGATAAAAGTGTAGTAACAGACAGAATAGAAGCAAGTAGTCACAGAAATCAACAAAAAGTACACAGGACCTAGCCCAGAGGGAAGTCAACAGAATCACATGTGAGGCCAGTAAGCCGAATATATACACCATAGGCGCAGGTGAAAGTAAGAAATAACGCACCTGGGGTCCTTGCAATAACAATGTATACATAATAAAGTTTACGAAAGGGGCGGTATACCGGTAACCTCAAGTGTAAGAGGAAGAGGGAAAGAGTAATGATAGGCATGCTCAGAGACATGAATCAAACTCAACTAATCATATTAATCTCAAATCCAGAAACTAACAGTTTACCAGTAACCAATTTCATACTTAACCGTAACAGGGAACAATTCTGTAAGTAAATAGCAAGAGTCTACCTACAGTCCCCCGGCCGCCCATACAACCGAGGAACACAAACAAGTGAAAGCAAACCCTCCGGCATCCCATACTACCGGAGCG
>QJPP01005002.1:80216-122748 GCA_003996215.1 Jaltomata sinuosa
AACACAATAGCTGCCCAGCAGCTCACAATCAACCTATCGACCCTGCACAGGCCCATAGCTACTCAGCAAGCATAACCAGCCTAGAAGGATAATTCTATGCCCGGGACTCGCGGACATTCTCAATATCCCACCTTCTATGTTCCAGAGTCAACAAGGCCTCACAGGACCACAAGGGTAAATAAAATATATCGGCAAGTACTACAAGCATTGGAGGAACAAAAGTAGGAGGACATGAATAAAGCGGTCAAGGTCTGTGGTACCAACCTAATAATCTGACCCAAGGATACCAGCTAGTACAATTTTATCCGATATATGCTAAGTCTAGGGATTTTAAACCGTAACCTACCTATCATCCGATGACAAGCTGCTAGGAAGACGATTTTCGAGCCCGAACCGCTCCGAGAACCTCCAAAAATGAAATTAAACTCTAATTCGGGATTGAATAACTTGACGTAGATAACCGATATTATTTTGAGGATCAAAATAAAGAGTCAAAAATGATTGCCTACAAAATTACTCTACGAATTCGTTAAGAACAGTCCAGCACTATAGACATATATCTTTCCTCAACTGTAGAGAAATAAAATGGTCAAAAAATCCACTGTACCTCTATATTATATATATGTATATGGTGAATGACTCACTTTGGTCAATTAACAAGATACCTATAATAAATACACATGCCACTTTATTTTAGCTAATATACTAATGAGCGGAACAAGTGGCAGCATCCATATGTTGTTAAACAATGTGTTGTCCAACCCCTCCACTCCCACGTGGAGTGGAGGTGGCAATATTGAAAGTATATTTATCTCGTTACATACGGACTCGGGTATTTTATAGGTTCGTGGTAAAATAAATATAACTTTTTAAATATGTCATATTTAATAGAAAATTATTTCAAATAAAACCTACTATATTATAATAATAATTTTCAACATAACTAAATTTACTATCTCCGTTAAAATATTACAATGTATAAAAACATTATAAAATAAATACGTACACAATTATATCATAACGAAAGTATTTTTCATAGACCTTTAAAATATTTTAGGAAGACAATAAAAATATAACTTTCTACCACATTCAACTTTTAAATTAAATATTTTCAAATACGCACGATTTTGATACTCAGCTTCTAAGACAATGAATGACTATAACGATCAATCAAATGGCCAGGGCACCGAACCACCGGTCCCAGCAAGCCATAAATAACTTGGGGCCGCTACAGGAAAGCTCTAACAGTACAAGAAAAATGAATACGCGGAAATGACCGGAAGAGTCATTACATCATCCACTACTAAAAAGACTTTCGTCCTCGAAAGTCAAGGAAAAGGGAGTACCTGAATGCTCAAACAGCTGCGGATACTGAGCCCGCATATCTCTCTCGGTCTCCCAGGTAGCCTCCTCGATTGGACGGTGCCTCCACTGAACCTTAACAACTGGGATCTCTCGAGACCTCAATCTCCTGACATCTCTGGAAAAAATAGTTGCCGGCTCCTCAACAAAGGCTAAACCCCCACCCAACTGAACTGAATCCCACTGCAACACATGAGACTCATCTGGGACATACCGACACAACATCGAAACATGAAATACAGGATGTATAGCTGAAAACATCGGAGGCAAGGCTAGCTAATAGGCAACGCTACCAACCCTCTAAAGAATCTCAAACGGCCCAATGTACCTGGGGCTAAGCTTGCCCCGCCTACCAAATCTCATCACGCCTTTCATGGGCGATACACGAAGAAACACCAAGTCACCGACACTAAACTCCAAGGCACGAAGCCTACGATCAGCATAACTCTTCTGCATGCTCTGAGCTGCCCGAAGTCTGTCCTGAATCACTCAGACTCGGTCTAAGGAATCTCGAAGCAAATCTGTACTCTGTGGCCTAGATTCAGAACCATCAAACCAACCAATCGGCGATCTGCAATGCCTACCATACAAGGCCTAAAAAGGTGCCATGTCAATGCTCGAATGAAAACTATTATTATAAGCAAACTCAGCCAAAGGCACAAACTGATCCTACAAACCTCCAAAGTCAAGAACATAGGCCCGAAGCATGTACTCCAGGACCTGAATGGTCCTCTCGGACTGTCTATCTGTCTTAGGGTGGAAAGCGGTACTAATATGAACCTCTGTACCCAAATCTCATTGAATAGCCCTCCAGAACTGAGATGTGAACTGAGTGCCACGGTCTGAAATGATAGAAGTTGGGACCCCGTGCAATCGAACAATCTCACGAATATAGATCTGAGCTAGCCTCTCTGCGCCATAAGAAGTATGAATCGGCAAGAAATGTGCTGACTTAGTCAACCTGTCAACAATCACCCATATGGAATCAAACCCAAGAGAAGTACGAGGCAAACCAATAACAAAGTCCGTAGTAATCCCTTCCCACTTCCACTCAGGAATGGGAAGTCGCTGCATCAAACCACCAGGTCTCATGTGCTCGAACTTAACCTGCTGACAGTTCAAGCACCGAGATACAAAATCCGATATATCCCGCTTCATACCACTCCACCAGTAAAGTTGTCTCAAGTCTCTATACATCTTTGTCTCATGAAGTACCAACTGAATCAAATCATAAATCCTCGAAACACAAAGGCGACTATCAAACCTCAGAACCCCATCTGAATCTAGAGTAGCCCGACTGGTCTCACCCTGAACAACCCGATCACGAAGGTCACACAACTGCTGATCCTCAAATTGACAGCTTTGAATCTGATCAATCAAAGTAGAACAAACCTCAACACTGGCGAGAACTCTGCTAGGATCCGACAAGTCAAGCCTAACCAAACGGTTAGCCAAGGACTGGATGTCCAAGGCCAATGGTCACTCTGAAACTGAGAGAGAAGCTAGGCTACCCATACTCACTGCCTTCCGACTCAAGGCATCCGCTACCACGTTTGATTTGCCCGGATGATATAGGATAGTAAAGTCATAGTCCATCAGTAACTCGACCCATCTCTTCTGTCTCGAGTTCAACTCTCACTGACTCGTGATATACTGAAGACTACGGTGATCGGTGAAGATCTCACAGTGAACTCAATAAAGGTAATGCCTCCAGATCTTGAGCGTAAAAAACTATCGCCGCCAACTCTAAGTCATGAGTGGGGTAGTTGCGCTCGTGGACCTTCAGCAGCCTCCACGCATATGCTATTACTCGACCCTGCTGCATTAACACACAACCAAGACCAACCCAAAAGCATCATAGTACACGGAGAAGCTCTGACCCTCAACCGATAAAGTCAAAACTGGAGCTGAAGTCAATAAGGTCTTAAGCCTCTGGAAGCTATCCTCACACTGATCCGACCACTGAAATGGGACATCCTTCCTAGTCAGCATAGTCAAGGGTGCTGCTATGGAAGAAAATCCCTGAACGAACCGTCTGTAGTAACCTGCTAACCCAATAAAGCTGCGGACCTCAGTAGCAGTAGTAAGTCTAGGCAAATGCAAACCGCAGAAATCTTTCCCGGGTCAACCCTAATCCCATTCTTAGACACCACGTGCCCTAGGAATGCAACTGACTCAAGCCAAAACTCACACTTTGAGAACTTGGCATAAAGCCGATGATCTCTCAAAGTCTGGAGTATAACCCTCAAGTGCTGCTCATGCTCATCTCTACTACGCGAGTATACCAAGATGTCGTATATAAAAACTATCACAAATGAGTCCAAATACGGGCCAAGAACCCTATGCATCAAGTTCATAAAGGCTGCGGGGGCATTAGTAAACCCAAAAGACATCAGCAGGAACTCGTAATGGCCATAACGTGTCCTGAATGCTGTCTTAGGGATGTCCTTCGCCCTAATACTCAACTGATGGTAGCCGGACCTCAAATCAATATTCAAAAACACGACTGAACCTTGAAGCTGGTCAAACAAGTCATCAATCGTCGGCATCGGATACCTATTCTTCACTGTCACCCTATTCAGCTGCCGATAATCAATACACATGCACATCGACCCATCCTTCTTCTTTACGAAGAGAACTGGAGCACCCCAAGGTGACACACTAGGTCTAATAAACCCCTTAGCTAACAGATCCTAGAGCTGCTCCTTAAGCTCCCTCAACTCAGCAGGGGCCATACGGTAAGGAGAAATAGAAATGGGCCTGGTGCCCGACTCTAGCTCAATAGCGAAATCAATATCTCTCAGGTGGAAGGCCTGGCAGGTCAGTAGGAAACACATCGAGGAAGTCTCTAACAACAGGAAAAGACTCAGGAGAAGTAGGGTCAACACTAACATCTCGGACATATGCGATATAAGCTAAACACCCACGGGAAATCAACTTCCTAGCTCAAAAACAAGAGATGATCCCAGATGGTGCATGGCTAACAGAACCCTGCCAAACAACCGGAGATACACCGGGCACAGCTATGGTAATGGTCTTGGCATAACAATCCGAAACCACACGGTGAGGGTATAACCAGTCCATGCCCAGTATCACATCAAAATCTAGCATATCAAGAATCATCAAATCACCCTAAGTCTCTGAATCACCAATAGATAGCATACAAGATCTCACAATCCGATCCACTACTAAAGAATATCCTACTGGAGTCGAAACAGAAACATGAATAGATAATGGCTCACTAGCCAACCCCAAACAAGGCACAAAGTAGGCAGATACGTATGTGGATCCATGATCAAATAAAGCCATAGCCGACTGATGGCACACAGAAATCGTACCTGTAATCACAGCATCTGAGGCCTCTGCCTCTGGCCTCCTAGGGACCGCATAAAAATGACGACGACCTCCACCTGCTCGACCGCCATCCCTACCACTTGCTCTGCCGCGTGGAGGACCACCTCTACCCTGACGACCACCCCCTCTAGCCGGGGGCTGAACTGCTCGTAAAGGCTCGGCCAACTGAACGGTACCCTGCTGAGGGCAATCTCTAGCAAAATGACCAATCACACCACAAGTAAAACAAGCCCCTGGTGGCCTACTCGGTCGAGATGAACCAGCAGATCTCGTATAACCACCACGGCCTAATGCCCCAGAAACTGTACCCCTCGAAGACTAGCCGCCATAGCCCTGATGGCTTCTCTGACCCTGCTCGAACTGGGTACTACCGAAAGTCTGAAGGGAAGCCTGAACAGGTCGGCTAGACTGACCCTGGTGCTGCTGTGGCTGATAACTCCGGCTCCACTGGCCAGAACCTCTACCACCATATCTGGAACCACTGTAGACACCCTGATGTCGAGGCCTCTTATCTCTGGACCCCTGATCATGTCGCTGTAAGTCCTCTACAGTGCGGGCATAGTCTACGATAGCCTGAAATGACCGACCACCAGCAATTAATATCTCAACTGGCTGCCTGATCTCTGGCCTCAAACCCCATACAAATCTGCGAATCCTATCTGCCTCGGTAGGAATGATCATAGCTCCAAATGGTGATAACTGATGGAAACGGGTCTCATACTCCGAGACAGTCGTAGACTCCTGCATAAGGTGAGTAAACTGCTCCCTGTGGCGCTCACGATCACTCTCAGGTAGGAACTTGGCCATAAAGGCCTCATAAAACTCAGACCAGGTCAAAAGAGGTGACGATGGTGGTCTATAAGCAACATGGGCCCTCCACCATAACTTCGCTGGGCCCTCTAGCTGATAGGTAGTATAACCAATCCCGTGAGTCTCCAACAAACCCAAATGATGTAACATCTCCTCACAAGTAGTAATAAAGTCATGTGGATCCTGTCCAGAAGTACCAGCAAACCTCGGAGGTGCTAACCTCAAAACCCTACCCAACGCCGTCTGCTATGACTCTGTCATAGCTGGGCGAGGAGCAAGAGGTTGTGCAACAGATAGGACCAGAATGACCACCGCACGGGGAGCCATAGTAGCAGGCTGCGCTCCTGAACTCTGTGCACCCAGGGCTACCCCCTGAGCGGATGTATGCGCTACCTCAGAAGGCCGCTCTCCAATCATACTCAAAAGCTGTAATAGTAATCACCGAATATCTGGAGACTGAGCTGCGGCTGGAGCTGGCACAGAAGTGGGCACTGGAGCTGGTACTGGAGCTGGCGCTGGAGCTGGTACTGGAGCTGTTACTGGAGCAGGTGCTGGTAGTACCTGGGCTACCCCCTGATCCACAAGTTGCTCGGGCTCTATCTCAACTCTAGCAGCTCTAGCAGGTGCCACTGCTCGAGGGCGTCCTCAACCCTTAGCTGGAGTGGGAGGCTCATCTCCGCGTGATGCCGATGATCTCGTACGAACCATCTGCGGAAGAATGAAGTAGAACAAATGAGATTTCCAGAAACTTCAAGGGTTTTACGCACGACACAGAAGCAATGAAAGAGTCAAATTTCCTAAAATGTCACTTTAGCCTCCCAAAGATTGAGTACGGACGTCTCCGCCACGATCCGCAGGACTCTACTAGACATTGGCTCCTATACCAATGACACCGGTGAACCTAGAGCTCTGATACCAAGGTTTCACGACCCAATTTCTCGGTCATGATGGCACCTACAACCCCCCAATAGGCGAACCAATTCCCGTAGCCCAGGACAATTAGTAATGGGCTACTATCTAACAAATAAGCGAAAGAATAGTTTAATAAGCAAAAGTAAGGGAGTAAGATGAGGAGAATAGATAACAGGAGTATATATATACATATGCGGAAACTAAACCAAACCCTAAGACCTGGTATCATAGTATAGAGCCAAAACTACATACATGGAGTGCAAACGATCCAAAATAATATATACAGATGTCTCTGAATGGTAATAGAGTACATAAAGCAAAAGATAAACTAAAGCTAAGCTCCGATCGCCAAGAGCTCACCCTCAGTCTGAAGTAGTCCCCAACGGATCTCCAAGCACGAATCACAGCGATCTAGCGGCGATGGCCCACGCTAGGATCTGCACCAACAGATGCAGGGGGTAGGGTGAGCACCAAATGCAAAGCATAAGGTACCCAGTAGGTATCATAGGCCGACTGGGCACATATAAGATAAAAGCGTAGTAACAGACAGAATAGAAGCAAGTAGTCACATAAATCAACAAAAAGTACACAGGAACTAGCCCAGAGGGAAGTCAACAGAATCACATGTGAGGCCAGCAAGACGAATATATACACCATAGGCGCAGGTTAAAGTAAGAAATAACGCACCTGGGGACCTTGCAATAACAATGTATCCATAATAAGGTTTACGAAAGGGGCGGTATACCGGTAACCTCAAGTGTAAGAGGAAGAGGGAAAGAGTAATGATAGGCATACTCAGAGACATGAATCAAACTCAACTAATCATATTAATCTCAAATCCAGAAACTAACAGTTTAGCAGTAACCAATTTCATACTTAACCGTAACAGGGAAAAATTCTGTAAGTAAATAGCAAGAGTCTACCTACAGTCCCCCGGCCGCCCATACAACCGAGGAACACAAACAAGTGAAAGCAAACCCTCCAGCATCCCATACTACCAGAGCGTACAATCAACAAACAACAAACAAGGGTGGAGCCTCAAACAATGAATGATATGATGCATGAAGATCTCAAGTGAAATGGTATTTCTGTATGTACCTCCTCCGGTGCTGATCCGGCCCAGCAGGTAGGTTCCATGGAAGGACACTGCCCGTATACCTCTACTCCACCGTATACCCTTCCTCCGGCACACGCAGCCCGAAACCCCAGGCCCAGATGGCAAGGTCCATGGAGGTCCCCGACCCCATACTAAAACTCAGTATCAAAACATATCATCCGGAGGCAAGTCTGGTTTCAAGATAGAGACCCAGTCTCGAATATGCATGCCCAGACCCTGTACAGGACTAAAGTAGTAGGAAAATATCTCAAACCCCCCCCCCCAAGGGTGCCCGGGCATAACCGGGTCTAAACAGTAGAAAGTCATCTCAGGTGCTCGGTCCGACCGAGGCTAAAATCATGTCAAGTAGCAAGAAAACTCAACTAGCACCCCGGCCCTGCCGAGTCTAGCGTTAATCGTATATATAAATCATAATTTTACCTTCTTTTACCCAAAAATATTCACAAGTTAAATCAAACCATTTCCAATTCATTTCCATCAAAAATGGGCCCCCGGGGCCATGCAAGATTTAGAAAATAGTGCCAGTAGGCCCGAAGCCAAAACCATAGTAAAACATGGATAAAATCTCTTTATATGCATGGAAATGGTATGATCAAACACAATAGTTGCCCAACAGCTCACAATCAACCTATCGACCCTGCACAGGCCCATAGATACTCAGCAAGCATAACCAGCCTAGAGAGATAATTCTATGCCCGGGACTCGCTGACATTCCCAATATCCCACCTTCTATGTTCCAGAGTCAACAAGGCCTCACAGGACCACAAGGGTAAATAAAATATATCGGCAAGTACTACAAGAATCGGAGGAACAAAAGTAGGCAGACATGAACAAAGCGGTCAAGGTCTGTGGTACCAACCTAATAATCCGACCCAAGGATGCCAGCTAGTACAATTTTATCCGATATATGCTAAGTCTAGAGATTTTAAACCGTAACCTACCTGTCGTCCGATGACAAGCTGCTAGGACGACGATTTTCAAGCCCGAACTGCTCCGAGAACCTCCAAAAATAAAATCAAACTCGAATTCGGGCTTGAATAACTTGACGTAGATAACCGATCTTCTTTTGAGGATCAAAATAAAGCATTAAAAATGTTTTCCTACATAATTACTCTACGAATTCATTAAGAACATATCCAGCACTATAGACATATATCTTACCTCAACTGTAGAGAAATAAAATGGTCAAAAAATCCACTGTACCTCTATATTATATATATATATATATGGTGAATGACTCACTTTGGTGAATTAACAAGATACCTATAATAAATACACATGCCACTTTATTTTAGCTAATATACTAATGAGCGGAACAAGTGGCAGCATCCATATGTTGTTAAACAATGTGTTGTCCAACCCCTCCACTCCCACGTGGAGTGGAGGTGGCAATATTGAAAGTATATTTATCTTGTTACATACGGACTCGGATATTTTATAGGTTCGTGGTAAAATAAATATACCTTTTGAATATGTCATATTTAATAGAAAATTATTTCAAATAAAACCTACTATATTATAATAATAATTTTCAACATAACTAAATTTACTATCTCCGTTAAAATATTACAATATAGAAAAACCTTATAAAATAAATACGTACACAATTATATCATAACGAAAGTATTTTTCATAGACCTTTAAAATATTTTAGGAAGACAATAAAAATATAACTTTCTACCACATTCAACTTTTAAATTAAATATTTTCAAATACTCACGATTTTGATACTCTGCTTCTAAGACAGGGAATGATTATAACGATCAATCGAACGGCCAGGGCACCAAACCACCGGTCCCAGCAAGCTATAAATAACTTGGGGCCACTACAGAAAAGCTCTAATAGTAAAAGAAAAATGAATACGTGAAAATGACCGGAAGAGTCATTACATCATCCACTACTAAAACGACTTTTGTCCTCGAAAGTCAAGGACAAGGGAGTACCTGAATGCTCAAACAACTGCGAATACTGAGCCATCATATCTCTCTCGGTCTCCCAGGTAGCCTCCTCGATTGGACGGTGCCTTCACTGAACCTTCATCACGCCCTTCATGGGTGCCTCCCATGTACCTGGGGCTAAGCTTGCCCCGCCTACCAAATCTCATCACGCCCTTCATGGGCGATACACGGAGAAATATCAAGTCACCGACACTAAACTCCAAGGCACGAAGCCTACGATCAACATAACTCTTCTGCCTGCTCTGAGCTTCCCGAAGTCTATCCTGAATCACTCGGACTTGGTCTAAGGAATCTCGAAGCAAATCTGTACTCTGTGGCCTAGATTCAGAACCATCAAACCAACCAATCGGCGATCTGCAATGCCTACCATACAAGGCCTCAAAAGGTGCCATGCCAATGCTCGAATGGAAACTATTATTATAAGCAAACTCAGCCAAAGGCACAAACTGATCCCACAAACCTCCAAAGTCAAGAACACAGTTCCGAAGCATGTCCTCCAGGACCTGAATGGTCCTATCGGACTGGCCATTTGTCTGAGGGTGTAAAGCGGTACTAAGATGAACCTCTATACCCAAATCTCGCTGAATAGCCCTCCAGAACTAATATGTGAACTGAGTGCCACGGTCTGAAATGATAGAAGCTGGGACCCCATGCAATCAAACAATCTCACAAATGTAGATCTGAGCTAGCCTCTCTGCGCCCTAAGAAGTATGAACCGACAAGAAATATGCTGACTTAGTCAGCCTATCAACAATCACCCATATGGAATCAAACCCAAGAGAAGTACGAGGCAAACCAACAATAAAGTCCATAGTAATCCCTTCCCACTTCCACTCAGGAATGGGAAGTCGCTGCATCAAACCACCAGGTCTCATGTGCTCCAACTTAACCTGCTGACAGTTCAAGCACCGAGATACAAAATCCACTATATCTCGCTTTATACCACGTTTGCCTTGCCCGGATGATACAGGATAGTGAAGTCATAGTCCTTCAGTAACTCGACCCATCTCCTCTATCTCGAGTTCAACTCTCGCTGACTCGTGATATACTGAAGACTACGGTGATTGGTGAAGATCTCACAGTGAACTCCATATAGGTAATGCCTCCAGATCTTGAGCGCGAAAACTACCGCTGCCAACTCTAAGTCATGAGTGGGGTAGTTGCGCTCGTGGACCTTCAGCTGCCTCAACGCATATGCTATTACTCGACCCTTCTGCATCAACACACAACCAAGTCCAACCCCAGAAGCATCACAGTACACGGAGAAGCTCTGACCCTCAACCGGCAAAGTCAAAACTGGAGAGCTGAAGTCAATAAGGCCTTAAGCCTCTGGAAGCTATCCTCACACTGATCCGACCACTGAAATAGGACATCCTTCCTAGTCAGCATAGTCAAGGGTGCTGCTATGGAAGAAAATCCCTCAACGAACCGTCTGTAGTAACCTGCTAACCCAATAAAGCTACGGACCTCAGTAGCAGTAGTAAGTCTAGGCCAATCACAAACCGCAGAAATCTTTCCCGGGTCAACCCTAATCCCATCCTTAGACACCACGTGCCCTAGGAATGCAACTGACTCAAGCCAAAACTCGCATTTTGAGAACTTGGCATAAAGCCGATGATCTCTCAAAGTCTGGAGTATAACCCTCAAGTGCTGCTCATGCTCATCTCTACTACGCGAGTATACCAAGATGTCGTCTATAAAAACTATCACAAATGAGTCCAAATACGGGCCAAGAACCCTGTGCATCAAGTTCATAATGGCTGCGGGGGCATTAGTCAACCCAAAAGACATCACCAGGAACTAGTAATGGCCATAACATGTCCTGAATGCTGTCTTAGGGATGTCCTCCGCCCTAATCCTCAACTGATGGTAGCCGGACCTCAAATCAATCTTCAAAAACACGACTGAACCCTGAAGCTGGTCAAACAAGTCATCAATCCTCGGCATCGGATACCTATTCTTCACTGTCACCCTATTCGGCTGCCGATAAATAATACACATGCGCATCGACCCATCCTTCTTCTTTACGAAGAGAACAGGAGCACCCCAAGGTGACACACTAGGTCTAATAAACCCCTTAGCTAACATATCCTGGAGTTGCTCCTTAAGCTTCCTCAACATAAAATTTAGCTTAATTCCCTTGACAAAATTCCCTTTTGAATCAACATAAAATTTAGCTCTCAGTACCCCAAATATGTTATGAACAATGAATCCCAAATATAGAATTTTAAATATTGTCAGGGACCATTCATGTAACTACCTGTTCAGTCATTATTAAAAGGCACCTCATATTGGGTGGGTTATTCATGCAAAGAAATGGGTTAGAAAACTTTCGAGTAGAGAAGTTTGAAATCTTGGGCTAGGTTAGTCTTGCACGAATTCTGAGCAAGGTAAGGTCTAGGAAAATTCGGGTGTGTATTGAGTATTATATCTTAGGTAGAGCTAGTTTTTCCATTAACCAAGACCTTAAGGAGTCTGGGCTACTTTTTAAAAATAAATTTGGGTGAATAGTACTCCCGATATCAAAGTTGACGTGAAAAGGTTGGCATGAAGTGTCAGGATTTCAAAGTGTGTTATGAACCAGTCCATTTATGGGGATTTTTTGAGGTGTTATTTTGTGTCAACCGCTATGGCAGTTGACACAGTACTATAGCGGCCTCTGCTATAGCAAAGAAATTACCGTTATAGCAGAAGTCAACACCAGTCAGCACCACCATAGCGGTAGGTTCTGCTATGGTGGTACCACTATAGCGGAGCATGGACCTCTATAGCGGAGCGACGGGATCAAAAAACTCAAAAAGTGGTTTTATATTTTTATTCTCTCCCATTCAGCCCCAAAACAGATGAGGGTTACTCCAAGAATCCTTCTTAGCTTCTCTAAGGCTTGGAAGCCATGGGGAGGAGGGATTCCGGCTAAAAGGACGTGAAACCATGGATTTTGATCCTATAATCCATCAAGGAACGTCTGCATGGAGTTATAAATTGCATTGCACAGCTACTTGGTGTCCAAGTAGGCTAGGTTTTCATCATGAGTAGATTGCCCTATTTTTCATTTTGTACTTATTGTATAGACTAAAAAGGAGAAACTATACCTAGGCCTTTGGTAACAAAGTCTGAAGGATTGTTGTAGTTGAATTGGTTGTATTAGAAATGGTTGGGTTATGATAATGTGTGGTAATATTTTGGGTTGTCATGATTAATTGTGGGTTGTATGATGATAAAATCCAAGTTCTAGAGTGTTGGGAAGGTTCGGGGAACCGGGGAAAGCTTGGGAAATTAATGACAGGTTATAAAGGAGAATTGGGAAATGTTTTGCTATAAAGGAAGTAGGATAATAATAAGCCTTGAATTACCAAGGGTAAGGGATGTCTTCCCCATATTGTGCCTGTTCTAGAAGAAGGTTCGGGAATAAATGTATATACCTTTCATGTGTTAAAAAGGGGTGAATGGGGAATCAGTCTTTGGACGGGATTCAAGGTTGAGTTATGTACCCGGGATAGGGGTAAGTGATGGTTATTGATTTCCCAGTATGCATTATGTGTTCATGTACTATTTCTTAGTATTGTGTGAGTTGCATGCTTAAGGAATGAATTATGAGTGTCTAATTGTCTGGTTGTCAGTCTTGTAAAATGAACTTGTTTGTTGCTTGTTGGTTTACACGTATATTTTTTTTCATTATTTGTGGTTGATTGGACTTGGTGTGACATTCGGTTGGCTCGGGTACCATGCCTGGTACAGGTTACTAATGGTTGACTTGGTACCACGCCTGGTACGAAAATACTAATGGTTGCCTCGGGTATCATGTCTGGTATGGGATACTAATAGTTGGCTCGGGTACTACGTCTAGTACAAGTTCTATATTGGTTGGCTCGGGTACCACGCCTGGTACATATTCTATATTGGTTGGCTTGGGTACCACGCCTAGTACAGGTTTAGTTATACATTATTGACTGGGTTTGTCGAAGGTTCCATGGGTGGACCGAGTTGTATTCTTGACTTGTGATTGATTATATTGGTCCTTGAGAGACCGGGTTATTGCACTTAAATATAGGGGATGGTCCTGGGGTGGATCGGGCATTGCATGTTAGCACTAGGTGTTGGTATAGGGATCCTTGGTCTGTTCGGGAAGGATAAAAAAAGGGTATTTGCTATTGTTACTTGCACATTGTTTAAATTTGATGTTGAACCTGTTTCATGTGGTTGATAAGTTTAAAAGGAAGACTGAGAGTCTGGAATTATATTATTATTGTTCTTTACCTGTTGGGTTCCTGAGAGGGCCAGGAGTTATTATTATTTGGCAAATAATTGGTCCATGAAGGGTCGGGTTAGTTTATTTAAGTGACAAGGTGGTTCTTTTGTGAACTGCATTTGCATGTTATTGCAATAGATTATGTCCTAGTGATCCTTGTTTGGTATGGGTTAGGTAAAAATGATATGTGTTTATTGTCACTGAAAATCATCAATGTCAGTTAGACTTGTTACCTGTGGTTGATAAGCTAAGGAGGAGACTTGTGGTCTGGTTGTAATGTGGGCTGTGGTTACTTGTTGAGTATGGCCCTGGGGGTTATTGGTAAGGTTTGTACTAGTAAGTAGCAATATAACGGTTGTGGTCTACGTCACTAAGGAGTGGGGTTTACTCTAAGTTGTTGAGTCATAGCGGTTGACTGGGGTAAGGGAATGGTAGTCCGGGTATGGGCATTTATGTTGGGTAATGACAAGTGTGACATAGGAAGTCTAGGTGTAAAGATGACTTGGGAAGTCGGGTGACAAGTGTGACTTGAGGAGCCTAAGGGTCAAGGTGACTTGGGAAGTCTAAGGGATAGGCATGCTTGGGTTGATATTTTATTTTGGAAAGGTGAATGTTGAAGGGTTAAAGCATTTAACTTATGTATTTTCCTTGACTTCTTATATGATGGTATAAGTGGATTCGAGTCGCTGATGATGCCTACCAGTATGTGTGTTTGTACTGATTCTACTCTTGCTATACCTTTTTGGTATAGTCCGGTTGTAGGGTTGGTGATGTTTCATAGGTACATGATGATGGCAATCTCCAGCAGCTCCTACTTCTTGTTTCTATGGTGGAGTTATGTCTTCTTTCATTTTTGTATCACTCTTGTAGTAGCTCTTGTACCGGCTTAGACTAGGTTCTGGGGAGGTTGTTTCCAAATTGTAAATGGTTTACTTCCTCGAATATTGTAAACAATTTTTTTGTATTAAAAAGGTTTATTTTTATGGTTTTATTTCTTTTTTTGCATTACCTACTGGATCAGGTGGTAAGTATTCTCCTATCTAGGTGGATTAGAAAAGGTGTCTCCACGGCCCGATAGTTGAGTCCTGACAAATGGTATCAGAGCCCAGGTTATCGGTCTTCTAGTACAACAGCAAAATGTTGAATAGAGTCCTGCAGATTAGTATGTTGATATCCACATCCAATACTTGGGAAGCTATGAAGAATTCTAGGGAAATAACTCCCTTCTTTCATTCCTTTTCGTGTGACTCGTTACTTGCTTGTGTGGGTTGAGTCCAATTGGTATCTCTTGATTCCAATTGGTATCTCGATAAGGAAAAAAGATATCATTTGACTCTGATTGAGATAACAAAAGCAAAGGAAATTGGAACCGAGAAGGTCCCAATTGGTATCTAGCCTGGGAGTCTATGTAAAGGGTGGATGAATCGGCTAACGATTATCCATAAAGCGAATGAAAGGTAATGAAACTTATTTGATTGAGTGTTGGAGCTTGTGACTTGTGATTGTATGTATTGCATTATTTGAATGGCTGCAATTGTGTGGTGTGTAATTGCTTGAGTTACTTTGAAATTTGTGAATAGTGAAGAGTCTTAACTTGGTTATGTGTTAATGATTGAAGGAATTCTTGTTTTGTGATTCAAGTGGAAAACAGTATGCTAAATGTTGGGCAGGGTCTTATCATTGGTAAAAATGATAAGGGAAAATAACATATATACTTGTGAGAACTTAGGTTTCAAGTGGTTGATATGTGAATAAGTATCAGGGATAGGGGCTATTATTGCTTAATAGCAGGAATTGTGGTAAGACATGGATGATCGACTAATGGTCATCCATGGGACGAATATAGAGTAAATTACATGACTTGATTGTGTTGTAGTTTGAAGCTAAATTATTTGTGTGTTATAGTGTTTGTATGACTTACTTGGTTGGTATGTGATTGGTTGCCTTACTATGAAATTATGGGTTTAAAGGTCATCATAATTTGAATTGGTATGATTTGGTTTGTGATAAAATGCTATGGGTGTGGAGTTAAAATTTCATAATTCTTTCGGAAAAGGACTCATCATTTGTTAAGATCGTGAGGGGAAAGGATTTACGACTATAGGGAAGCTTCGATTTCAGGACAGTCGAAACTTGGTTGGGAACCATGGGAACAAGGGGGTTATTCGTGTGTAATAGCGGGAATGTATTGTTGAGAACAATTTTCTTTTGTGAATCTTTTATGACTGGTGATAATTGGATGCTAAGTTTTGATCTGTGCATTGCCAGGAATGGCCTTTAGGGTTGTTTAAGAACATGGCGGGATTGATGGGGTTAGACAATGATAACCAGGAAGGAGGATGAGTACACTTTGCTGAAAATTTCAAAATTCTAGACTGATACCGTCTGGACCGACATAGAGAAATTGCACCGCTATGGTGATCCCGTTATAGCGGGATTTTCTATCGCCACGGCGATACCGCTGTAGTATAGTGACAACCGCTATAGCGGAAGGGCGGGGGGAAGAATTCCTGCCCTATTTTCCCCTATTTTATTTTATTCTTGGGGCTTTAAAACACAATGGTTAAGCTATAAGTTGCTATGTAAAACAAGGAAATCAGCTATAGAACTAACATAGTGTGCATATAAGGGAAATTATGTCGGAAACTGGCACCCATATGCGGAAATCAAAAGTAAAAAGAGGGACTAGTAGTGTATGATAGCAGGAATGAGTTATCGTAAGCGGTTCTGGTGCATTTCATAACTAATTTTGTGATAATGTGGTGCTAAATTCTAAACTCTGCACTGTTTGGATTGGTATTGAGGGTATGTTTAAGATCATAACGCGATCTCATGTGTTAATGTTGAAAACAGGGAAGAGGAATGAGGGAATTTTTGCAGAAATGGAAAAAAAATTGGGCTGCTATTGTTGGGGCTCGCCGTAGCGGTGTGCAAGCCACTATAGCGGGAGGGGCAGGGCATAATCCCTGTCCTGTTTTCCCCTATTTTGTTTTTCATTCTCGGGTCATTTTTAAATCGCTAATTGGGTTGTGAGCTATTGCACAAATTATTTAGCATCCATGCGCGATAAAAGGAAGGGGTGAATATAGTTGCCCTGGTATTTGGTAAAATTATGATTGGGCATTAGTGGGAATAGTCACCCATGTAGAATTTGGCAAAATGACCCGTAATTGACAGAGTAGTATTGGAAACTGCTTATAGGTTTATGTTATGAGGGTGAGCAGTGACTGGTTTATTATTGATGATCCTTAGCGGTAGGGTCGGTTGAGTGGTGGGGGTGTGCTCACTATAGCATTGGTTAGGGTATAAGTGCCCGGTAGAATTCCCCCTAAGACGAGAGTTGACAAAAATCTCAAGTTAGGATGGGTTTCACTGGGATTTTGGTGTTGTGTGATTTAGAGATACGTGGTGTCTTGAGGCGTAGTGTTGATATGAGCAACGTAACACCATGATATGCGAGGGGCATAGTACCCCGTAGAAGCTTCAGAATGGAGTTCGGGTTAGTAGAACTCTGGATATAGAATTTAACATAAAGGGATCTAGTCCTCTGGCAAGGGAATTGTTTCATTCGTAAAGTGTGAATTTCTTTTGCTTCGGTATTTTGACGAGGCCCCGAATTTCTTGGGCAGTCGGAGAGGAGTAATCTTGTTAGACTTGTACAGCTTGAAGGAAGGAATTCCTTGATAGAGTGAAAGTGAATTAAATTTTGATTAAGTTGGGTACACCAAGGGATTTAGAATTTTTGGTGGTTTGCGTAAGGTTATATTTACGCTGTCATAATAGAGCGTTAAGGTTCAAGGGGCAGGCCCCTTCTTCTCTTTCTGCCTTAGAGATTGTTCGGGGATGAACGATGGGTAAATTGGTATTTATTATAACGACCTATTCAGTTGTTATTAAAAGGCACCTCATATCAGGTGGGTTATTCGTGCAAAGAAATGGGCTAGAAAACTTTCGGGTTGAGAAGTTGGAAATCTTGGACTAGGCTAGTCTCGGATGAATTCTGAGCAAGGTAAGGTCTAGGAAAATTCAGGTACATATTGAGTATTATATCTTCTGTCGATCTAGTTTTTCTGTTAGCCAAGACCTTAAGGAGTTCGGGGGACATTTCGATAATGAATTCGAGTAAGTAGAACTCCCGATATCAAAGTTGACGTAAAAGGGTTGGTACGAAACGTCAAGATTTCAAAGTGTGTTGTGAAACGGGCCATTTATGGGGATTTTTTGAGGTTCTGTTTCGTGTCAACCGCCATGGCATTTGACACAAAGCTATAGCGGCCTACACTTTAGCGGAGAAATTATCGCTATAGAGGAGCGGTACATTGCGGAGCGTGGACCGCTATAGCGGAGCGAAGGGATCAAAAACTCAAAAATAGGTTTTATATTTTTATTCTCTCCCATTCAGCCCCAAAACATATGAGGGTAACTCCAAGAACCCTCCTTGGCTTCTCCAAGGCTTGGAAGCCATAGGGAGGAGAGATTCCGGCTAAAAGGACGTGAAACTATGGATTTCGGGCCTTTCATCTATCAAGGAACGCCTTCACAGAGCTAGATTGCACTCTACAGCTGCTTGGTGTCCAGGTAAGCTAGGTTTTCTTCATGAGTAGATTGACCTATTTTCATTTCTTACTTATTGTATAGACTGAAAAGGAGAATCCATGCCTAGGCCTTCGGGCACGGAGTCTGGAGGATTGTTGTAGTTGAATTGGTTGAACTAGAAATGGTTGAGTTGTGATAATGTGTGGTAATATTCTGGGTTGTCATGATTAATTGTGGGTTGTATGATGATAAAATCCAAGGTCTAGAGTGTCGGGAAGGTTCGGGGAACCGGGGAAAGCTTGGAAAATTAATGACAGGTTAAAAAGGGGAATTCGGAAATGTTTTGCTATAAAAGAAGTAGGATAATAATAAGCCTTGAATTACCAAGGGTAAGGTATGTCTTCCCCACATTGTGCTTGTTCTAGAACAAGGTTCGGTAATAAATATATGTACCTTTCATGTGTTAAAAAGGGGTGAACGGGGAATCAGTCTTCGGACGGGATTCAAGATTGAGTTATGTACACGGGATATGGGTAGGTGATGGTTATTGATTTTCCTGTATGCATTATGTGTTCATGTACTATTGCTTAGTTTTTTCTGAGTTGCATGCTTAGGGAATAAATTGTGAGTATCTAATTATCAGGTTGTCAGTCTTGTGAAATGAACTTGTTTGTTGCTTGTTGGTTTACAAGTACGTTTTGTTCATTATTTTTGATTGATTGGACTTGGTGTGACATTCAGTTGGCTCGGGTACCACGCCTGGTACATATTACTAATGGTTGGCTCGGGTACCACGCCTGGTACGGGAATACTAACAGTTGGCTCGGGTACCACGCCTAGTACGGGATACTAATGATTGGCTCGGTTACCATGCCTGGTACAGGTTTAATTATACATTATTGACTGGGTTTGTCGAAAGTTCCATGAGTAGAACGGATTGTATTCTTGACTTGTGATTGATTATATTGGTCCTTGAGAGACCGGGTTGTTGCATTTAAATATTAGGGATGGTCCTGGGGTAGATCGGGCATTGCATGTTAGTACTAGATGTTGGTATAGGTATCCTTGGTCGGTCCAGGAAGTATAAAAAAGGGTATTTGCTATTGTTACTTGCAAATTATTTAAGTTGGATATTGAACCTGTTGTGGTTGATAAGTTTAAAAGGAATACTGAGAGTCTAGAATTATATTGTTACGAGTCTAATTATTATTTTTGTTCTTCACCAGTTGGGTTCCTGAGAGAGCCGGGAGTTATTATTATTTGGCGAATAGTTGGTCCATGAAGGGCCAGGTTAGTGTGCTTAAGTGATAACGTGGTTCTTCTGTGAACCGGGGTTGCATGCTATTGGCATAGATGATGTTCTAGGGATCCTTGTTTGTTCTGGGTTAGGTAAAAAGGATATGTGTTTATTGTCACTGAGAATCTTCAATGTCGGTTAGATTTGTTATGTGCAGTTGATAAGCTAAGGAGGAGACTTGTGGTTTGGTTGTAATATGGGCTGTGGTTACTTGTCAAGTATGGCCCTGGGGGTCATTGGGAAGGTTTGTACTAGTAGGTGGCGGTACGATGGTTGTGGTCTACGTCACTAAGTAGTGGAGTTTACTCCGGGTTGTTGAGTCATAGTGGTTGACTAGGGTAAGGGAATGATAGTCCGGGTATGGGCATAGATGTAGGGTAATGATAAGTGTAACTTGGGAAGTCTAGGTGTCAAGATGACTTGGAAAGTCGAGTGACAAGTATGACTTAGGGAGTCTAAGGGTCAATGTGACTTGGGAAGTCTAAGGGATAGGCAGGCTTGAGTTGATATTGGGTTTTGGTAAGGTGAATGTTACCGGGGTGAAGCATTTAACTTATGTATTTTCCTTGACTTCTTATATGATGGTATGAGTAGATTCGGGTCGACCGATGATGCCTACCAGTACGTGTGTTTGTACTGATTCTACTCTTGCTATACCTTTTTGGTATAGTCTGGTTGCAGAGTTGGTGATGTTTCATAGGTACACGATGATGGCAATCTCCAGCAGCTCCTACTTCTTGTTTCTATGGTGGAGTTGTGTTTTCTTTTATTTTTGTATCACTTTTGTAGTAGCTCTTGTACCGGCTTAGACTAGGTTCTGGGGAGGGTTGTTTCTAAGTTGTAAATGGTTTACTTCCTCGAATATTGTAAACGATTTTCTTGTATTAAAAAAGTTTATTTTCATGGTTTTATTTCTTTTTCCGCATTACCTGCTGGCTCAGGTGGTAAGGGTTCTCCTATCTAGGTGGATTAGAGTAGGTGCCCGCACGACCCTGTAGTTGGGTCATGACAATGCACCCCTACGTAATCGAGACAACTATTCTCGTGATCATAAAGAGTAGTCTAGTGGCCCTCCCTCACGATTGCCACCATCACCCAAACGACCGTGTAGGACAATCCTTATCCCCTGCTCCACGATCATAATGCACACTAGTTGTGCTAGAAAAAATCTGCTTCAGTCCGCTTATTGTTTTAGCTCATAAAACTCACCCAAACCCACCGAGTTGTAATCCGAACATGCATGCAAGTACAAAATCGCCTGACGAGCCTGTAGAAACTCTTAAATTACCAATCGGAGACCATTTTATTACATCATTGACCTTAGTCAATTCTTATTCCTTAAAGTCAGTAGTTTTAGATTAAGCATCCCGAATAACACCTAAGCCCCCTCAGAAGCCGACCAAACCATCCAAACAAGTCCCAAATCATCATACCCCCCTCAGAAACTGATCAAACCATCCAAACAAGTCCCAAATCGTCATACGAATCTATAGAACCTTCAAAGTATTGAATCAAAGTCCATTAACTCATATTGTTTACTTTAGTCAGGAGTGCATGAGTAATATTACAACTGCGACTACTGGTATAGAAGGATAAGCGAGACCATGCTCTACTACCTGCTAACCTATACTACCCTAATTCATGTCCTTCACAATCTCTTATCGTTGTCCTTTGGTCATGCTCCGAAAATGCCCCTTTACATTCCTAAAGGATATATCTTGAAATTCGAACAAGTATGATATTGTTTCATCAAAGCTTTTAAATAGAAAATACTTTATGAATAAGTGTAGTGTATAACTACATTAATTAACTAGAATAGTCGAAGAATACTCTTTAATTTTGTAGACGGCTACTCGAAACTGCTCCATTATAAAGAAAAAAAGACAAATGCTGCTCTGTGTGTCATCATTCATTAATATTATTGATACAATTGTGACATGTTTTCTCTCTTTGGTTCTAATGGAAGAACGGCAAATTTAGTATTGAAAATTAACGTTGTACAAGACATAATGAGTATTAAAAAAAAGACACTTTAGTTTTTCATGACATCCTGCAACTTCTTCGTTCTTTAATTAATGAGAAGAGGGCATGAGGAATGTCTTATCCCACTTTAGTGAGTAGTTCTGTCTCATGGATGATTAATTGCCTCCTTTTAGCACCGTATTACAAGACCAATAAGTTCATTAAATGGCTTCTAAGGCTAGTGAAAGGTTCAGTACTAGCAGGTTAGGCTAAAGGAAAGCTTTTTCATATACCATTAACATTATAGAGACAATCAATCAGACCTTTAAGTTTATTAAAATATTGATTGTAGATTTTACGTGTTAGTAAGTAGTTGGTGGGTGAGTGATAATTAATCCAATGAAATTATGAGTTAGAAATATATGTCGTAGGCGTCAGCAATAATGGGAAAAGTAGAAAACCCCAAAAGTGAGAATTCCAATCTAAGTTCAAATACCTTAACTTTTCTTTAAGGAATTCCAGCAATAATTACCTTTCTAGGGATAAGCCGAAAGCGTCCACACATTTTCTTTACGACAGAATTTTCTATATTATAGAAATGATGGTTTCATCATGTCAGTTTTTTGTCATTTTAAAAAATGATTAAGGACAATTTAGTCATTGCAATATCACATTATATGGGTCTTCCAAGTAATCACCTAAAATGCATAGTACTCTCCCATTAAAACTCGACATATACATCCTCTACTTTCATGATTTGTTAATTTTATTTCTTAATTTATCAATTGAGTTCTTATTATTTATTTTATTCGTTCATTTTTACTTATCACATTTTATTTTATGAGAGTCAATTTAATTAATCTTTAGAGCTAAATTGAATTAGATTAATTTAATATTTTAAATTTAAATTTTAGATATTTGAAAATTATATAAAAAATACTATAAATTATCATCATTGTCATATTAATATTAAAAAATAACAACCTATGCATTTGCCTCTGAGAGAATGATAACGCATTTTGGAACTTATAAACTTGTTTAGGCTTTCTAAAAACATTAATTGTAAAGATAAAATATGAAAATTTTAATTAATTTTGTCTTAATTTAGTAAATGAACAAATAATTTAGGACAACTATTTATAGTAAGCTGAACAGTTAATATGGGACGGAGGGAATATGATTTATGTACTAAATAAGGATTTGAAAAGAAAGCAATCTTAAATTAAAAATATGTCATTTAAATTTGTGATCTTAAACATATCGTGTGAGGATTAAAATTAAAAAGTTGTTAAAAAGAAAAAGAAGCATTTTTCTTAAAACGGACTAAAAAAAATAAGAAAAACAAATTGAAATAGAGAAAATAACCAGCTTGTTTTTCCAATCTTGAAATGCTTACATTTCATAACTTATGACATCTACTCATAAATGAAAAAGTGTCCAAAATATTTAAATTTTAACATATTCTTCACTTTTCAATTTAGTATCAATTTTTTACAAATAAAACTATATACTTTTTAAATCTCCTTCTATTATTTTTTGTTTTTATACTATATCAGTGTATAAATTATTTTTACTTTGAATTGGAGGTTTATCAAAAACAGTCTCTACCTCATTTTTGAGGTAGTGATACGGATTGTGTACACTCTATCCTCTTCAGACCTCACTATATAAAAATATACGGGATATATTATTATGGAAAAATGACACCACTTATCATTTTAAAACTTTAAATTACAAGTTATACATGTACTTTTTTCTATTTATAAAATCAAGTTTTTAATTACAAGTCATACTAGTTTAGGTAAAAAGTTAAATTTTTATTGTATTATTTTTTTTAATTTTTAATGAGAGAAAAAAAATTGATTTTATTTAATTAATGGTTAGGATATTTATTAGAAAAGAGATAAGTGGACAAAAATATATTCCACCAATTATTTTACACATTTTCAATAACATTGAAGCTTTAAATGGAGAAAAAAATTCCCAATATCCGTTATTTCTCTCTCTCTCTCTCTTAATTGTCCTACCTTGATTATTGTCACCAAAAAATATGATTTCAAATTTGATATCAACAGAAAATTAATTCGTATTCTATTTATATTAATTTTTATACAATAAATGATAGTTCAAGTACATTTATTATTAATTATTTTTTGTGTATGAATGTGATATTAAATCTGCTATGAATGAAATATTAATACATATTCTTTGTTGAAATCAGTTTTTATATCCTCTCCATACACTAAATTATAGTCTATATATATTTTCTATTAAAATATTTTGTGTTTGAATACGGTATTAGATTTGGTATCAATGGAATAACGAAGAATAATATGTTAATTGATGATGAATTTTATTTATTTGGGTAACTTTGGGAGAGAATTTGTTTGAAATCTGAAAGAGTAAAAAAAGGAATAACTGTTGTTAGAGAGATATGAAGATGATTGATATCCTTATTTAAGCACTAACTATTTTTTAGGGATAGTTATCAAAAATTGTTCTAATTTATTAAAATATGAATCTGCATATTAAATTCATTGTAGTTTCCACTTTTATTGAAATACTTTAATTATTTTTACTGTTTTGGTATAATTTATTAAAAAACTATTAATATAAATTAAAAATTAATAAATTATGATATGACTTGTAATAAAGAATCTTACATTGTGTATATATATATTTTTTCCCATATGTTATTATTATTGTACTCTTTAAACCACCTCCATCTTGGGCCCTGTTACACCGGCCATACACACTAGTATTAATATAAGAAAAATACGACCGTCCTCCTTTGTGCATTTCAACTTTTTCGCCACTGTCGATAAAGCTGGTGGAAACAATGTTTAAAAAGTTGATAGATGACTGAGTATTGCCATGCATTGAAATTTGAAATGGTAATTTTGTCGCTTTCCAGTGAGATTGCTTACTCTTATTTTATTTTTTTCATTGATCACGAAATATAAAAATAACGCATATTTTTTTCGTTTTAATTTATTTGACCTATTATTTTTTTTAGTTTATTTTAAAAAAAATAATCATTTTCATTTTTATTAACTCTTCAATTTCAACTTTTTACATGACATATTTAAAATCATAAAATTAAATAATTTTTAATATATTTGTCATATCTTTAATTTAACACCACAAAATTTATTTTATTTTTATTTTTCTAAACTCCATGTCAAATCAAAATAAGCAAAAAAAAATTAAAACGAAGAGAATATCTTTTAACACATAAATTTACTACTAATATATAAGCCATAATAAGCAGCCACCTCATGATCGACATGCTTATCGAACATGAGGGTAATTTAGGAATTATATGAAAACATTGCCTACTAATTAAGAAAGATTGCTGGAATCCCTAAAAATGAATGATATGTAGTAATATTTTTCACTTCCTTAAATATCAAAATAATTTTGGAACGGTGGCCTAATCAATTTTACATTTGGTATCATAGTATAAGGGTTAAGTTAATTACGAAGCAGTACTATAGTTCCATTTGGATTTGAAAAAAATATTAGTACAATGTAAGATTCATAAAAATTCTTCCAGCTTTACTATGACAAGAGAAAAGAAATGTCATTCTTCAACGTGCATTTTCAAGGGAAAAGGGAGTCTAAAGTGCAGGGAAAAAAAATTGTTTTCCTAATTTCTAATATAATTTTTTTTCTTTAATATCTAATATAACTTATAGAGCATCTGCAAACATGAAAGGAACTAAGATATCGAAAGGTGGTATTGAAAAATTCTACTGTTTATATAATGTTAATATTTATTTTATATATATATAATAGATGGTGAATTTTGTTGGGCTATGACCCATGTTCCAGCCAAAGGCTCATAGCTTAATCCTATTCTCTTTTGGTTTCCAATCCTATTTAGAATAGGAGTTGGATGTGTATTCCTATTTGGAGTTGGATTACTAATCCTTTTTGAAGTTGATTTTGGCTTATGAAAAAAGCACCACTCATCATCTATAAATAGGACTACTTGAGAGAATTATCCAAGGCTCATTGGTATTTGTCTTTGAAAGACAATAGCACATAAGAGAGGTTTTTGCCAAGAGAGAAGAGAGAAGAAAAAGGTTGTTTTTGCTGCAGTTGTTTCTCTCCAACAAACCACCTTCAAATTGCGTTTGTCAGTTCATCCACTGTTGGATCGGACTAAAATTTTGACTGAGTATTTTTAACATCTTAGTATTTTATTTGAACGGTGGAGATCAGATTTGGAGGTCAACATCATCCTGTTTTGAGTTCCGAGTAGTAGCTCTATTTTGGGTGATTTCTCTTGATTTAATTTGTTGGTGTAGCTATTGTTTCTCCGTGTTTGACACTTCTTGTGTAGCCATTGTTGGAGAATATTTGTAACCCTCTTATTGTTATAGTGAAGCTATTTGGGTCTTTGTGATCCTGTGGTTGTTATCTTCAATTTGAAGGGTTTTTCCACGTTAAATTTGGTGTTCTTTATTTTCTCTACTTTTGGGTTTGTCGCTTTCCGTCTCAACAAGTGATATCAGAGCCTTGGTTAGGTATAAAAGATTTTTAATGGAGGCAAATATGATCAAGATGGTATGTTTAAACGGGCGTAATTTCAACATATAGAAAAGCAAGATGAAAGATCTACTCTTTGTGAAGAAGATGCATCTTCCCATTTTCGCTGCTCATAAATCTGAGTCTATGACTGATGAGAACTGAAATTTTGAGCACCAACAAGTATGTGGATATATTAGACAATGGGTTGAAGATAATGTTCGCAATCACATTGTGAGAGACACATGCTAAAACATTGTGAGAAAAGTTGGAGACACTTTATGCTTCAAAAACTTGCAGTAACAAGTTGTTCCTACTAAAATAATTGATGACTTTTAAATATAAGGAGAGAAGTCCTATTATTGATCATATCAATGATTTTCAAGGTGTCCTTGATCAGCTGTGTGGAATGAGTGTCAATTTTAACGATGAGATACAAGGACTTTGGCTTCTTAATACTCTACCAGATTCTTGGGAAACTCTTCGTATTTCTTTAATAAATTCAGCTCCTGGTGGCAAGGTGAATATGGAATATGCCAAGAGTGGTGTGTTGAATGAAGAAGTAAGGATAAAGTCTCAAGGCTCATCCTCACATTCAGATGTTCTGTTTACAGAAGACCGGGAGAGAGATAAAATAAGAAATTTGAGGAATCGAGTTAAAAGCAGAAGTAAGTCAAGGTTGGGGTATCAGAATCTTTCATGCCATCATTGTGGAAATAATGGACATATTAAGAGGTTCTGCAATAAGCTGAAGCAAGAAATTAGAGAAGGAAAGAAAGAAGAAAATAGCAAAAAACAATGTTGTAGCTGTTGTATGAGAAGACCTTCTCTTTGCTTTTGATAAAAACGTCATTAATTTTGTCTCTCAAGATACAAGTTGGATAGTAGATTCTGGAGCTACTTATCATGTCACACTAAGGAAAGACTTATTTTCATCTTATACTCCTGTTAGCTGTGGAGTGTTAAAGATGGACAATGCTGGTGAAGTTAAGGTGTTTGGCATTGGCACAGTTTGTTTGAAGACTAATATTGATACAACATTAGTCCTTCAAAATCTCAAGCATGCGTCAGACATTCCTTTGAATTTGATCTTTGTAGGACAACTGGATGATGACGACTACCACAATGACTTGTTTAATGGCCAATTGAAGCTCACCAAGGGCTCATTAGTTGTAGCTTGAGGAAGAAAAGATTCTAATTTATATGTGACACAAGGTTCTATCCTTAGTGACTCTGTAAATCTAGTAGAGAGTGACACTTTATCAGAATTGTGGCACAAGAGGCTAAGTCATAAGAGCGAGAGGAGAATTGCATGTTTGGCTAATAAGAATTTTCTTGCTGGTGTGAAACAAGTAAAGGTGAAAAGATGT
Source organism: Jaltomata sinuosa (assembly GCA_003996215.1). Classification (NCBI taxonomy): domain Eukaryota; kingdom Viridiplantae; phylum Streptophyta; class Magnoliopsida; order Solanales; family Solanaceae; genus Jaltomata; species Jaltomata sinuosa. Next base: position 107,677 of record QJPP01005002.1, read on the forward strand.
GTTCATTACTTAACCGGGAAACAGAAAAGAGTTTCGTTTCACAATCATCCCTCTTCAAGAAAGCATAAATTATTGGAGCTAGTTCACTCTGACTTGTGTGGTAAAGTAAAGTCAAAAGGTGGTGCACTTTACTTTGTAACTTTCATTAAGGATCATTCTTGCAAGCTCTGGGTATATCCTTTAAAATTCAAAGATCAAGTACTTGATGTTTTTAAGGAATTTCAAGCCTTATGTGAGATAAAAACTGGAAAGAAACTGAAATGTATTCGCACAGACAATGGTGATGAATATATTGGTCTCTTTGATAACTATTGCAAATCGCAATGAATTCATCATTAGAAAACACTGCCCTAGATGCCTCAACTGAATGGCTTGGAAGAGAGGATGAATAGAACTCTAGTTGAGAGAGTTAGATGCGTGCTCTCAGAGGTAAAACTTTCGAATTCCTTTTAGGCAGAAGCACTTAACACTGTTGCTTATGTTAATCAATTTGTCTCCTGCGGTTGCTTTGGATGGTGATGTTCCAAATAGAGTTTGATTTGCTAAGGATGTTTCCTATGATCACTTGAAATTCTTTGGGTGTAAAGCTTGTGTGCATGTTCCAAAAGATGAGAGATTAAAACTGGATGTTAAAACTAAGAAATGCATCTTCATTGGTTATGGTCAAGATGAGTTTGAGTATCGATTTCATGATCCGATTGATAATAAGCTTATTAGAAGTCGCGATGCATTGTTATTTGAAGACCAAACAATTGAAGATATTGACAAGACTGAGAAAATAGATTCTCAGAATAATGAGAGCTTAGTTGATGCTGATCCAATTCCTATTACTGATTTATCTATTGCACATGATGGAACCCAAGATAATAATACAGACAGTGAGTAGGATCAAAATTATAATCAGGGTGTAGAACATATAAATGCTCCTAGTAATGATATTGCGGTTGATCAGCAACCAGCTCATGCTCAAGGTGCTACTTTCGATGCTCCTAAAACCTCTAATAGAAGATCTACTAGGGAGAAGCAAAAATCAACAAGTTACTCTCCTAATGAGTATGTACTTTTGACTGACATGGGAGAACCTGAAGATTATGATGAAGCCATGCAAGATACTCACAAAGATCAGTGGGTAGAAGCTATGGAAGATGAGATAAAGTTACTCCATGAGAATGACATATATGAGTTAGTAGAATTACCGAAAGTGATGTCATTTGGGTTGACAAATGCACCGACAACATTCATGAGTTTGATGAACGGAGTGTTTAAATCTTATTTGGATTCTTTCATCATTATATTTATTGATGACATTTTGATCTACTTCAAGAGTAGGGAGGAGCATGCTGAACATCTTCGTATCGTGTTGGAAATATTGAGGCGCCAGAAACTTTATGCTAAGTTCTCCAAGTGTGAATTTTTGTTGACTTCTATCGCATTCTTAGGACATATGGTGCCATAGAAGATTAAGGTAGTTAAGAATTAGGCCCGGCCTAGCTCTGTGACCAAGGTGAGGAGTTTTGTGGGGATTGCGGGGTACTACCGCAGGTTTGTCAAGGATTTTGCGTCCATTGCTACTCACTTGACAAGGTTGAATCAGAAGGATGTACCATTTGTGTAGTCCAACTAGTGTAAAGACAGCTTCTAAAAGCTCAAGACACTTCTCACCACGGCCCCCATCCTTTCATTGCCGGTTGAGGGTAAGGATTTTATTGTATATTGTGATGCTTCACATTAGGGTTTGGGTGATGTGTTGATGCAGGATAGAAATGTGATAGCATGTGCTTCTAAACAATTGAAGGTTCATGAGAGAAATTATCCAACCCATGACTTGGAGTTGGCAGCGGTGGTGTTTGCACTCAAGATTTGGAGACACTATCTCTACGGTGTCAAGTGTGAGGTATTCACTGATCATTGCAGTCTGCACCATATTTTTACTTAGAAGGATTTAAATCTGAGGCATGGAGGTGGATGGAATTGTTGAAGGATTATGATGTGACCATCCAGTACCATCCAGGTAAGACTACTATGGTAACAGATGCATTGAGCCGGAAGATAGTCAGCATGGGCAGTTTGGCTTGTTTGGGGGTGTCCAAATGACCATTGGCACGGAAGATTCAGGCTTTGAAATCTAAGTTCATAAACTTGGGTATCTTAGAAAGGGGTGGAGTGTTGCCCAGTATGGAGGTCAAATCCACATTCATAGAGGAGATAAAGGCCAAACAGTTTAAGGATTCGCAATTTAGCAAGCTTCAGAGCAAGGTCATATCCGGAGAGTCCATGGATGCCACGTTGGACTCTGGTGAGGTGTTGAATTTCAGGGGGAGGATTTGTGTCCCTCGGGTAGATGATATAATTCAAAAGTTATTGACAGAGGCTCATGGTTTGTAGTACTCGATTCATCCGTGCATAACCAAGATGTATAGGAATTTAAGGCAATTGTATTGGTAGCCTGGGATGAAAAAGGACTTAGCTGATTTTGTGTCCAAATGTCATAAATGTCAGCAGGTCAAATATGAGCACCAAAGGCCTGTATGACTATTTCAGAGGATGCCCATTCCCGAGTGGAAGTGGGAAAGGATAGCCATGGATTTTGTGGTGGGTCTTCCAAGGACCTTGGGAAAGTATGACTCGGTTTGGGTCATTGTAGACTGACTGACCAAGTCGGCTCATTTCATTCCGGTCAGGGTGGACTATAATTTGTAGTAGTTGGCTAAGATCTATGTTAAGGAGATCGTTAGACTGCATGGGGTACCACTATCCATCATTTCAGACAGGCGTATGCAGTTTACCTCTAAGTTCTGGGGTAAGTTACATGAGTAGTTGGGCACTGAAGACACTTTCAGCACAACTTTCCACCCTCAGACTAACCGTCAATCGGAGAGGACAATCCAAGTATTGGAGGACATGCTGAGAGCATGTGTGATTGACTTTAGAGGACATTGGGACCAGTTTCTGCCATTATGTGAGTTCTCATACAACAATAGCTACCACTCCAGTATCGACATGGCACCATTCGAGGCACTTTATGGTAGGGAATGTAGATCACCCATAGGGTGGTTTGAGGCAGGCGATGTAAAGCCTCTGGGTGTAGACTTGGTAAGGGAAACGCAGGAAAAGGTAAGGGGCATTCAGACCAAGTTGCTAGCATCCCAGAGTAGGTAGAAGGAATATGCAGATTGCAAGGTAAGAGATATGGACTCTCAAGTTGGTGAACAAGTATTATTGAAAATATCACCAATGAAAGGGGTTATGCGTTTCGGTAAGAGGGGCAAGCTCAGCCCCCGGTTTATTGGTCCATTTGAAGTTCTTGAAATTATAGGGCCAATTGCTTACAAGTTAGCACTGCCGCCTAGTTTGTCGGGCGTCCATCCGGTATTCCATGTATCCATGTTGAAGCGGTACCATGGGGATAGAGACTACATCATGTAGTGGGATAAAGTATTACTAGATAAGGACCTTCGCTATGATGAAGAACCAGTTGTGATTCTTGGTCGGGATGTTCAAAAATTAAGGACAAAGGTGATCAGTATGGTAAAGGTTCAGTGGAAGCATCATCCTATTCAGGATGCCACTTGGGAAACCGAGAAGGATATGCGGGACAAATACCCTTATTTGTTTGGGGATCCAGGTCCTACTCTTTCCTTCCATATTTTCATATATTTTTTGGGTTTGATCATTCAGGGCCGAATGATGGGTAAATTGGTATCTGTTGTAATGACCGGGTTTGTCATTACAGGTAAACTTTTTGTGCCAATTTTTGAGTCAGAAAACTTCTGGCTTTGGGAGTTAAATTTTTTGGGCTCGGCTAGTCTCAACCGATTTTGGAGCAAGGTGTGCTCTAGGGCAATCCGAGTAAGGATTGGGAAATGTATCTTGATTTGAGCTAGTTTTCCTTGTATCTAAGACATAAAGGAGTTTGGGGGACTTTTCAGATATGAATTCGAGTGGGTAGAACTCCTAGTGTCAAGGTTGATGTGAAGGGATTATTCCGAAATATTAGGAAATTAAGTGTGTTGTAAAATGGGCATTTTTGGGGGATTTATGACTTTCTATCCTGTGTCAACTGCCTAGCGGTTGACACACTGCCATAGCGACCTTCACTATAGGAGAGAAATTACCGCTATAGAAGAAGTCAACATCGGTCAGCACCGCTATAGTGGATGGTTCTTCTACGGTGGTACCGCTATAGCGGAGCGTGGACTGCTATAATGGAGCGTGATGGGATTTAATGCATAAACTTCCCCAAAATAGTTAGTTTTCATCAAAGACGTTTTGGGAGAAGGGCAAGGCGATTTTGGGTGATTTTCCTCTATTTTCCATCGTTTGTCGTCCCAAAGGTAAGGATTCTACTCTCCAAATTTCGTACTATCCTTTCTACGCCATATAATTTCTAGGGGTGTAATTGGGGGAAGGTTTTGAATGACCTAGGAATGATAGAATCCGGGAAAAAAGGGGATTCTAGGGTGTAGAAGTTCTTGGGTGTTGTTATTTTTATTGGATTATGATCATGTGAACTTAATTCTCTAAATGTACCCATAAAAATGTAGAAATAGGTGAATTAATGGTGGGAAAGCTCGGGAAAAAGGATGGAATGATCATAGTTGTCCTCGGGTTTGGGATTTTTGCATAAGATGGGTAACTAGTAGGCCATGAGAATTAATCGTAGTATTTGTGCATTGTTTTGGACCAAGAATAAGAAAGAGCTTTGGAAAATGGGAAGGCTCCGATTGAGTAGAGCTTTGGAAACGTTTGAGGTAGGTGATGGTTATTGATTCCCATTATGCATTGTATGTTCATGTGCTTTTGTTTAATTATTGTATGAGTTATATGCTAGGGAATAGTTATGAATGTCTAAATGTCTGGATAGTAGTCTTGTAAAATGAACTGGGTGTTATTGCTTGTTGGTTTACAAGTGTGTTTTGTTCATTGTTTTTGACTGTTGGATTTCTGTGTGACATTTGGTTGTCTCGGGTACCACGCCTGGTATGGGATTGTAAATGGTTGTCTCGGGTACCATGCCTAGTATAGAATAACAAATGGTTAGCTCGGGTACCACGCCTGGTATGGGATACAAAAATAGTTGGCTCGGGTACAATGCCTGGTATGGGTTTATTTATTGGATTGTTGTATTCTTTTGATGGTTCCATGAGTGGACCGGGTTGTGTTTCTTAGATTGTGACATTTGTATATGGTCCATGAGAGGCCAGATTATTATATTTGATGATGAGTTTGGTCTTGGTGTAGATCGGGTTGCATGTTCAACACTTAGGTGTTGTTAGGGGGATCCCGAGGTAGGTCCAGACTATGTAAAATAGAACGTTTTTTGTTTTGTTATTGAATGTTGTCAATGGTGGTGAAGTGGATTGCATGTGGGGATAAGCTAGGAAGAGACTTGTAGTCTAGATATACTTGTATCTTGTTCACATGTTTCCTGTGCTTTACTTAGCTTCAATTACTATTCATATATTGCTTATTTGGAAGTCGCTGATGATACTACCAGTACACGGTGTTGTGTACTGATTCTGCACTTGCCTTTTCTTTTGTGAGTCTAGGCAATCTTCCGGTGGTTGATACGCGACCTCACTTATATTCCCAGCGATTCTAGATCTCAAGGGTGAGCTACTCCAGTCAAGCTGCCTTGTTTTCTTCTTTAGTTGTAGCCCACTTGTTTCGGGCTTAAACTCTGTTAAGTTTTTGGGGTTGGGGCTTAAACTCTGTTAAGTTTTTGGGGTTGCATCCCCGCACTCTAGATTTGGTAGATATTTTGGTACGATGACTTTCAGGTTCTAGGGTGGACATTTCACAGTTATTTATGATATTAGTGTTAGGATATTGAAATGCTAGTTTTATTTATTTGCACTGGTTTTAAGCTGCTAGAATGGTTAAGTTCTTGGTCAAGGATGGTTTGCTCGCCCGGGGGCTGGGTGGATGCCACTCACAGCAGGTCAGGGTCGTGTCAGGTAGTGGCCACATACTCCTTCTCATTATCATTATTATCAGTCACATCGTAACTTGTTGACAAGGAGGAAAGAGTATGATATGTACTACATCGGCTACGATCAATCAAGGAAGATACTTGTTCTTTAAGAGACTCGACGGTCTTGGACATATCTTTATTGCTCTCAATCCATTTTCTCTCAGATTTTTCCAAGGCACGCGTAAGTTGTGTGATCTGCTGCGACATCTGTGCAGGCTGAACACCATCACCCGCCTCAGCTTAGCGCGAGGATCCAATGCCCTCCAGTCCTGACTGGATGCATCACAAATAATTCCTAGAGCCTAGACCATCTACTTCTTTGATCCACATTTGGATGGATTCCTCCTTTGTAGACAGGGTCGGCAAGCCCTGATTTTGCTGAGTCTGACTGTACTCACACAAGACACGTCCAAACTCATCTTGCATATAAAAAAATAAAAATTATAATATATACATAATATATATATATATATATATATATATGTTAGTACTTTAATTATATCTAAAATTTAGAACTTACATAGGCGTCTTGAGCCCTCTGCTCAATCCATACATCCGAATTTGAATTATTTTTTCTCTTATATGGCATCTCCAAAAGAGCTCAGACTGAGTTGGAGGGCGCCCAATTCCTTCTCCGACAAACAAAATAAATTTAAGAAAGTCAAGTAATTAATATTTAATCAAGTTTATATAAACATATAAGTTGAAAGGTTAATATTATTACTTACCATTTCCCTTTCAATCTCTGCTACGCTATTCGCACTCCCAGTGTGCAACGATCCACCTTTAACGTTGTTTCTGGGTTTCTTGGCTTGTTCAGAAAATGCCTTGAACTCTTCTGAATTTAAGTATTCTTTAAGCTGCTCATGAATATGAGGTAGAAGCCAAAATCCACACTTTTTACTATCCCAACTTTTAAGCCATTGGGACAGCCTGGCACTGGCCTTCCTCTCGAAAGTAGTAGAAATGATCTTATTGTACTTTTGCTTCCAAATACACATTGTCTAAAAGAGAGAAATGACTAGTGTTAGATAATATATATATATATATATATATATATATATTATATTATGAAAAGTTAATATTAAATTTAGTAAAATAATAATTAAACTGTATATACCTTAAACTCATCAAACATGACCTGTTTGATCGATTCTGGAGTATCCTGCCAGGAGTGCCAAGGTTCTTGAAAAAGCCTCCTAACTGTCTCTTTTAGAGCACATCTAGGCTCTTTCATGGGATACCACCTGTAAAAAACCATAATAAGCATGTCAAGTCATAAATAATTAGTTAAGATGAAAAAACAAAACAAACTTATCAATTTTAAAAAAAAAACTTATGATGATCCATCAGTTTGAATCATGACTCTACCAATCATGTCCATCTCATCGGGTCTCAGATCTACCTTCTCTTCTTTCTCAGGAAGTGCTGGTACATGTATTGGCGTAAGTGTATAATGCTGAGTCAATGAGGGAGTAGATGTCATGCGTCATACTCAGAGATGTTATCTTTAAGTCGTAAGCCTGATAGGTGGGAAAAATGAAGAATCACATGGGGATGGAGTACCAGATGATAATTTAATAGTCGCACTGCCATGTGGTGGAGGCATAATGAGTATAGGCATGAAAGTGTGATGAGAAGTGTTGACACCCAATTTTGGCTCTCCGTGCTTAAAATTAACGTCTTCAGGTTTCCTGATCGTTAAAGAGCACAAAATACATTTTTTACACATTTTTCATGAAATATAATAATTTATTGATAATCATCCTTATTTTAGGAATTTTATCAATTTATTGATATATTTTATTTTCTCACAATTTATTGATAATTATCCTTTATTTGGTAAATATTAGGATTTTATCAATTTATTGTCATTATACAATTTTGACAATCGCAATATTTTTTACAGTCATCCGCACACGTACACAATACAAATACTACAATTTCAATTATTTAAAACACATTACATTTTATTTTATCTTTTTATCACATACCAATGCACACATTTTTTGTACATTATTTATATTCTCTAATACATTCCGCAAGCACAAGAGGTCAGAGCAATTAATTCTAATACGCAGAGCAACGAATCGGTCAAGTCAAGGTCTTGTCATCTTTAATAAAAGTGACATTTGACATGACTGAATACGGCTATCGTCCTCTAGTTAATAACTTTGTGCATTGGTTAATAAATTGGGTCAAGTCAAGGTCTTGTCACCTTTAATAAAGGTGACATTTGACATGACTGATTAGGGCTATCGTCCATCGGTTAATAAATTTTATATATTGGTTAATAGCGTAAATAATCCATCGGATAATAACTAAAAAATAAAAAAGATTAGTCTTTTATTTTTTGGACAAAGAGGGGTTTTGTTTTATATTATAAAAGGGGGGAGGGGGGCATTTTATTTTGGGGGACAAGAAATATACACACACACATTTTACACACAACGGACACACACACACTTTATTGATATTCCTCTCCTCGCTTTTCTCTCTCAAGCCCCCGCTCCCTCTTGCTCTCCCCTTCCGTCGCTGCCTCGCCGGAGGTGGTGACCGGCGAGCAGCCACCACCAACGCTGCTCCACCGCCACCAACGCCCCCGCTCTCTCTCTCCCCCCAACCCTTTTTTTTTCATTGCTGGCTCGTCGGAGGTGATGACCGGCGAGCGTCTGAGCAGCCACCGCCACCAACGTTCCTCTCTTTTTCTCTCCCTTTCCCCTTCGTCTCGCCGCTGCCACGCCGGAAAACATGGCGTCGAGGTCCCCAAATTTGGCCGGAAAGCCCTCTCAACTCCACAATCCCCACCTTTTCTTCTCCTTGGCCGGATCTCTCAGATCTGACCGGAGAAAACACCTCCGACTGACTGGATTTTGTTGAGATAATATGTTATTGTGTATGTTTGTATAGATCTGTCCATAACTCGCATTTTATGGTGTTCTCACGCCATTTTTGATGACCTTGCTGACTTTGCCGGAGCTTCGACTCCGACTTTTGCTTTCTGTTATGTTTCAACGTTATTATCATGTTGCTTGACTGATTTTTTTTAACATTTTTTCGGTGACCTTGGATTTTTCGGCGAGTTATCGGTCTTCTCCGACGAACATCACTGTTTTGGGGCTCCATTTATGGTTGTTTTTGCTAGCTGTTGCTCTATTTTGTTACTGGTCTTAATGTTTGGACTGATTCTTGTCTTGATTATGTCTTGCTAATGACTTTGTCAATTTTTTGACGGTCCTGTTTTGCTCTATCGCTGTGTTGCAACTTTGGACTGTTCTGGGTGGGCATTTTTGTCCTTTTTAATGCTTTTCGGATGTTATTAAACTGATAATGAACAAGATACTACATTACATGGCCAATGAAAAAACTCCCGTCGATTTTTGAGGCCTCCACAATAAAAAAGACGGATACATATATACATATGTAGCGAAAAAAATAAATTATGGGCGATGACGAAATCTTGTTATTACAAAAACGAAATAAAAAGTTTTATGATCCGCATCTTGGCGAGGTGATCTCGGGTGGCCAACCGATGCTTCGCAGCCATGGCGTATCTAAAACTTAATACAACTACATATCTGAGCCCATACTACAATAAAATTCTATTTTCTTATATTTACATACATATATGTATTTCTTGACTTATTTTGGTAAATATTTATTTGTTATTAATATTTTTACTAAGTGTTTATACAGGTACGTGAGGATGCTTCCCGAAGACGATAATTAAAAGGAGTTTGAAAATCTCCCCAAAATTCATTGCTTTATTTATATCCTTGTAACTCTTGTAATTGTACAAAAACTAAAATATAGTGAAAACTTTACTTTTGGGGTGTCGGGTGGGAGTGTCCCTTTATTTACTTATCTATTTTACGCGCTTAGGCAAAACTTTAAGTCGTAAATACTTTTATAAACAAATTAATTTAATTTAGATACTTAAGTTAATTAATTCATATTTTTTACGTTACGCAAACATTAGGACGTCTTTTCTTTTCTTTTCCTTCTAATTAGTTTACCTAAACTTTACAAATAATCCTTTTACACATTCTTTTGTTAAAAACACTTTTAAATTAATATTCCTTTCTCATTCTTAAAACTCATTTTTTCTTGCAAAAGTGAAACAATATTTACATAATGAAAGACGCAAGTCACTTGATGTAATTATTGTACAATCTTTTCAATGCATTTCTTTTTACATTCTTTGCTCAATGTATTTAACATACATTACTTATACATTTTCTTCATATATATTTCGTAATAGTATCTACTTGTATTTACATATTTACATACTTTTCAAAATATATTCTTTTACACTCTTTTGTATACTTTCTTACATATAAATTTTCATACATATAAAATTTCTCATACATATAAAAATACATTTTTCATACTCTTATGTACATATTTTAAAATTATTGTTTGCACTTGTATATACATATTTATTACTGCTCATAGTTATACTTTTTTTACCTCCCCTCTCTTTAAAAAATTAAGTTTAGTCGGGTACCACATTTGTGGATTTCGAAGGATGCCTAACACCTTCCCTTCGGAATAACTTGAACCCTTACCTAGAATCTCAAATGGTTTTTCGCAGATTAAAATGCGAGTCATACATGTCAATAATAAAAAATAGGTTTCCTTATTTTCCTTAAAAATTGGGTGGCGACTCTGTACATAATAAAAATTCTTTAGAGTCCATAAGTTGTGCTTTATCTAATCTTGGTAAAAATAGGGCATGACAGAATGGCGACTCTGCTGGGGATAAGAACCAGGTTCTAACCATCATAGACTCAATTTTTCAATTGAGGGAGGTATTTCTATTCATATTTTTGATTATTTAATTTTTCAATTATTTTTTGCACATTATAAAATTGTATATCTTATTGTACATATAATTTTTTTTATTTTTGGCTTATACATAAATTCTTTATATTATTTTATGATTCATTATTTACTTTATAATGTAGATATGTGTTCGAAATACTTCTACACATTATTTATTTAATTATCACATCGTTTCTATTGAGTCTTGGCCGTACACTATCACACACTGTGGTTCACGCGAGGAGTGTTTCGCGCTCCTCCAAAACTTCTTTGGATTCCTTAGCTTCAGAGTTAGTGCGTTCAAATTACTACGCATTTTCTCGCAGTTGTCCGAATATTCTTTATCAGCTTAGGTGAATCTACTCTTAGGATTCTTAGGCCGTTGTACATACCATCGTTACTTTAGTCGAATGAATTTTTATTCTTTATTTGTTATATATTTTTAATTGATACTTGCTCTTTGATTATTATATATTCTGCGTTTTGTGCATACTTTTGATTTATACATATATGTACACATGTCATTTTCGCCCTCGTCCATTTTGTCTGACAATTTTGGTTGACTTGTGTTGAGCCTGGGACCTTTTCAATCCCCCACATTCGTTCTCGATCTCTAAGATCATCCTTCACAATTTATCAATCTTTTTATACCCAATGTCGATCTTTACGATCACTCTTTTGGATTTCATCATTCTTTTTCAAGAAATTTTCAATACAGCCTTATACATTCTTTTCATTTTTATACTGTACCTTTTTCTTGTCCAAACTTTCACTCATAACTTTACTTTTTTTTCAATACAATCACTCAAAGTAATTATACAAATCACATATAATTAGGTATCGTTCGAACTACGTTTTGACCTGATTCTTGTTCTGACAAGATACGTAGGCAACCTTACATAAGGGTTCGGTCTTTCATTGTTTCAAAATAATTTCTTCAGGATTTTAAAAACTGGGGCAAATTTTTGAAACAATTCAAATACCCTCTCCAAAGTTATGCAAAGAGCGCAAAGCAACAATTCCCTCAAATCCAAATCTCCCTGACATCAGTGTCAATATTGGCCTTACATTCAAACTCTCACTCGACTTTGATCCTAGAACATGGGACATAAGTTTCTTTTTCTCTCAATCATCGTAGATTATGAAATGTGACATTTTGGCCTTCACTTTCAAAATCAAGAGTTCAACACTCTCCCAGTCATTCAATTCTTCCGACAGCGGCGAAGTAATATCAAATATTTGCCATGCTTCTCTTTCTTTGTAATATTTTCAGCGTATTAGAGTAGTGACAAAACTCTGTCTATCTTTTTACATCCGTCATCTTGATTGCCTGATCAGAGTAATTTCAAAGCTCATTGTCTTCAATCGGTCTCCTCTCAGCCGCCTGCCACACCATTCTTCAAGAACAACCACCAGTTCATGACAATCATACATATCACACCCATGGATTCATTCTGAACTACGTCCTGACCTGATTCTCATCTTAGTTCATCTTGGTGAGATATGTAGGCAATCCTACATAAGGGTTCGGTCTTCCTGGTATTCTAAAAATGATTTTCCTAGGACTGCCAACTGGGGCAAATATTTTGAAATAGTCCGCTGACGCTCTCAACCCTAAAAAAATAATTAAAAGCGTCAATCAATTCTCTGAAGTCCAAAATTCAAGATTATCAATATCACTCTTACCATAATCTCCATTCGACTTTAGTCTCAAAATCTGAAGACCTAAGTCTCTCTTCAAACCTCTCAAATGTCGTAGGCCATGGAACTACGGTAAATCACTTTCACTTTCCAAATCTAAGGGTTCAACACAAGTTGGCTCATTTTCTTTGTAGGCACGCCTATCATAGGATATCAAGCAATAAAAAGAGAGGAGTCGAGTCTGAAGAAGTTAAATAATCTCTGAACTTCACATGAGATAACATCTGACCTCGAACTTTTTGAGGCATTCATATTCAATGGGACAGACAAATCAGGGGAGTTTTTTGACCATGTAATTATATTTTTTTTTTCATGACTTCCCTACTTTCACTCCTTTCTTATTTCTTTACAGGAGAACCGTCCTCACTTAATCGGGGACGGGCACACCAATAAGTGCCCTCGCAAATAATCGAGAGGCCATAACATGTCAGCTCCAACAACAATTGGAGACGATCACAATAATGGAAGGTCCCCATAAATAATTGGGAAATCACAACAATGATCATCCCCACAAACAGTCCGGAGGCACTCTGATCGAGGACATCACCAACACCCGACATACGAGGCATCGCTCCGAGTTTGTCTATATCTTTGCATTATTTTTTATACATATTTTTTATATTCGGTATATATCTTAATTTTTTGCCTTATATTCCTTCTAGAGGTGAATTGTTTTCTGCACATACATTTGCTATCGTATCTTCACGAACTACGCGAACCTGATTCTCATCTCGATGAGATACGTAGGCAGCCCTTCTTGGGTTCGGTATTCCTTATTAGAAAAACGAAAAAATGTGTACATACATTTTAGTTCGTATCTTCACGAACTACGCGAACCTGATTCTCATCTTGATGAGATACGTAGGCAGCCCTTCTCGGGTTCGGTATTCCTTATTCGAAAAACAAAAAAAAAATGTGTACATACATTTTAGTTCGCATCTCCCTGAACTACGCAGACCTGATTTCTTGTTTATACAAGATACGTAGGCAACTCTCATAAGGGTTCGGTCTCATTTTTCAAAAAAAAAAAAATGGAAAAAACATGAAAGTTTTGACTTGGTTGGTACCAACATAGTTAGAAGTGTGCATGAGAAAGAAACAAATGGTATGATGGAGAGGACCAATTTCGTGGTAAACCATAGATTCTTTTGGTACCTCTTAATCGCACCTTAGTGACACTCGAAAAATTCTCTTGCATGCACCTAAGACAAGAACAAAACCAACCTCATTGTTTTATGTGCATTGTGTGGCGAGCATTAGATTAATTCATTGCATTACATTGTTGATCTAGAACTTGGCCTAAATGCTTGTTGAGGCGAAATCCTGAGTTACACTTGATTTGGGAAAGGATCGTAGGCCTTCTTTGACCCGATTGAGCCTTTCATAACCTACCAAATGACATTATCCCTAGCATTCCCCCTTTGAGCCTGAAGCTTTTTCTTTGAACAACCACATCTCAGCCTATACCTTTCTGAGTACTTACATGCACTACCCTCTTTTGGCCCGACCTCCCTGAGCGCACTAAAATGTGCAAATTTCGAACAAAGATTCAAGATCAAAGATGCCAAAGGCAGAAGATGCAAAGTCCCAGAGGAATAAAGATGAAAATACGACTTCAAAGAAGAAGTAAAATTCCCCACAAATCAAAACCTAGAGAAATCCCAAAAAAAAAAAAAAAAAAAAAAAAAAAAAAAAAAAAAAAAAAAAAAAAAAAAAAAAAAAAAAAAAAAAAAAAAAAGAGAAAAGATCTCCAAAAGGGGAAAAAGGACTCCAACAACGAAAAGAAGTCGATACAAATTCAAAGAAAGGGACTACGAGACAAAGAAGATCAAGCGTCCAAATGCAACAAATGTCAAAGCACAAATATAGTGCATGCTCAAGGGAGGATTAGTCACTTTTATCCCAAATAATATCCTATCCATCCCCAAGCCTACATTACAAGCTGATAAAAGCCCTACATGATCCTATTTCAAGTGTTTTCACATTAGTGGATACTTACATGAAGGCCAAGCCTATGGTATCACAATCGCATGCATTGAACATCCTTCTGAGTGTGAGTGCACTTCTCAAAATGTCCTAAAATCAAAATACTCAAATGTGTGAAGAATAGGACTTTCTTTTGGTGAGGCACGTGAAACATGAGAAAAGGTATAGTTCAAAATCTTTGTTTGAATCAAGAGGAACAAATCTTGTCGATACTTAGGTACGTCTGAGGTACCATTTGAAACTATTGGAATTACCCGAAGTTGATCTCGGTTTAGCTGGGAAAGATGGTGGAATTCTTGTGCATAAGACTAATTGTTGGTACCAACTGAAAGTCAAGACATGATTTTCTTTTCAACATTCTTACAACCAAAAAAACAAAAAAAAAAGCAATCAATCAAAAAGTTTTCTTCCTTCACAGGCGCCCACCTTCTAATGCGGGTATTTACATCTCAGTACATTTTACAGGCGCTCACCTTCTAATGCGGGTATTTACAGTTCAGTACATTTTACAGGCGCCCACCTTCTAATGCGGGTATTTACAGTTCAGTACTTTTACAGGCGCCCACCTTCTAATGCGGGTATTTACA